>JAFEMH010005895.1:0-145091 GCA_022495995.1 Adenophora triphylla var. japonica
TCAAAGGATTCAATGACATCAATATAATGAGATTTAATCATGACACATACGACTATAGACCATGTCATAAATCTCATCGCGTAGGTCACGTCCAATACTTATTCTCTAGCAAGCATCCATAAGTGCGTAATGCGGCATCATACGCATATAATCATCTCCACGATTATCCATTACCAACTTATACTATAGCTGGTCTTCACAATAACTGTGGACGCAACAATATAATAAACATTCAAACATGTAGTGAACCAAATAATATTTTCTATAATAAATGATAAAGATCGCTACATAGCGTTTTCAGTTATAAGTCAAACATAACTAAACGCTCTAGGGCACTACACCAACATAACGACCTTAGGATTTTTAAAGGAATCTGTCGATTCCCGTAACTCTATAGTCGGGCTTGGACAACTTAAAATCAGCACGTACCTCATGTCCGGCCACAAAGGCAAAGTGTGAGTGTGAAAGAGAGAGAGAGAGATGTAGAGAGAGAGATGGAACAATTTAATTCAATTTGTCATGATGAGAAGCTTATTGATTGATTTTAGAATATGGTTCCTTCCTAAACATCTTGAAACAAAAGATGATAATCTTTACATGAATGAAAAAGCAAAACCTAATTTAAAATAAAGGATTCAAGGAACAAAAAATAAAAAAATTGATTTTGTGACTATAAGTGTTACAGTTGAATATATATTTTCAATTTTGAATCATTATTCCAAAGTTTTCATAAAAAGCAAAAATAGAGCCATAAAAAACTAAAAATAATCAGAACTTAAGTAAAACAATCCCAAGTGAAGATAACAAAATATGTAAAATAATCTTATAAAATTATAAAAATAAACAGGGGCCATAAAGGACTAAAATAATTTATGTGAACTTAACAAAAAAACAAAGTGGAACTTAAGTAAACACAATTGTGAACATAATAAATATATCAAATAATCTCATAAAATTGCAAAAAATAAGATGGGCTTATAAAAGTGACTAAACAACTGTAAACTTAACAAAAAACAACAACATGAACTTAAAAGTAAAAACAACCGTGAATATAACAAATATGTCAAATAATCTCATAAAATTGCAAAAAGAGAGGCCATAAAGGACTTAAAAACAACGTGAACTTTACAAAATAATAACAACAACTTAAGTAAAAACAACTCGTGGAACAAAACAAATATGTCAAATAATCTCATAAAACAAGAAAAATGGGGGATGCCATAAAGCTTTTACTCAAAACAACTCCTGAACTTAACAAAAAACAACATATGAACTTAACAAATAGGTCAAATAATCTCATAAAATTGCAAAATTTAAGGCTATAAAAGACTAAAAATATCCCAAGTGAACTTAACTAAAACAACTGTCAACTTAACTAAAACATATGTAAATTAAGTAAATAATAAGTCATTTTCATGCATAAATTATGAATTTAGCTTAAAACAACTCTGAACTTCTCCTAATTGTTATTGGAACAAATGTAAAAAATAACCGTGAATTTATCAAAAACAACCGTGAACTTGTAATAACCGTGGAACTTTCTCAAATTTGCTCCAGATTATATGTCGGGATGCTAATAGTTTCGATTTCAGATTGACGATACGAAAACAACGCTGGTTTTGTAGATTTTATTATTTTTTTTTTTGAATTCTAGATCTTAAAGATATTTTCATTTTAAAGTTTTGGGAGGAGAAAAAACGAAAACGGGGAAAAAAATGCACAACGACTAACCTGTTCATTTATATGTCTGCTATGTGGTGTAATCACTTTATCAATAAATAGAAATAATATTATAAAACATAGAACTCTCGATAAAATGTTCTTCAAAATATGTAATCCACGATGCATTTGCTTTACATTAAGCACAGAGGGACTATTTGATAATTGCCCCAAAACCTTAACCAAAACCTTAGGCAAAATCGCAAGTTAACCTAAAGGGAAAGTTAGGCAAAAATGTAACGAAACCCAAAAGCAACGTGTTTGTTATCCGGTAATGTATGACGTCTAGTAAAAAATAAAATAAAAATATTAGCACTTTTAACGCGTGGCATAATACACGTCGGCAACTGTGGGGAAGGGAGGATCAGATATTTATAGTTGGAGGAGATATTTACTCCCTCCATCCCACAATGTTTACACGGGACTTTTTACAAAATGCGCGGGGATTAAGCGAGAAATTATTATATTGAAAGTGTTGTGAGTGTGAATAATAAAATAGCAGAGAGTAATGAGTGGAGAGAATAGTAAATTATAATGGTGACAATGTGAGTATTAAAATAATGTAGGAGAGAGAATGAGTGGAAGAAATAGTAAAAGATCTAAGCTTTCCATTTTCGGAAAAGCTTAGATATTATTGTGACGCCCAAAATAGAAAGTTTACATATTATTGTGGGACCTGGAGTGAGTATAGACTATCCTTTTCATTTCTGATTTAAAAAATCTTATTCAAAAAATCATTATAGAAAATCCAAAATCTTGAATAATATTTTTTGTCCTGCTTCATGTGACATTTTCATCTTTTCACGCTGATAACATGCCCAAAAATAATGAAGCTTTTAAAGCTATTTCTTCTACACAACGCGTTTCTCTTCTACTGCTACTGTTGATATACTTACAATATTAATTAATTTACTAATTTTTCTACTTATTCTATTTTCTATTTTAATTTTTATACCTACAAATACCCCACACTAATTCTCTTTTTTACTTTTTTTTTTACAATTTTTTTTCTCTTTACTCACATGAAACATGAAACAGAGGAAATATTTATTTAAAACGCTATTCTTAAAGTAAGTGTGTGAAAAGTATGATAAATTAGTAAGTGTTCTTTAATTCAATAAGCATTATGATTATAAAATTGTCCCAAATATTGTTTATAATTACACTTTACGAAATGAAACATTTTTAAAGAAAAACTTTAACAAATAAAAAGAAAATTTATATAATTTTATGTTTGTTTCATAATTGTAACAAATTCTTGAACAACACAAGCCATTCTTTATTGGGTATAGTAAAACTAGAGTATAAGACACGTGGACATGTGACAAAGGGGAACGCGTTTATTTAAAGTTAGGCGGAATTTTGTCAAAGTGTGCGGAAGAGATGAAGAAAAAGAAAGGTGTCACAATTTAATTACACGTTTGCAGAATTTTATTTTATAAATTTTTGTCGTTTATTTGTGGGGTTCTCAATCTTGAGCTTTTAAAGGTTTCTTTCACTCATCAACCTCTCCTGATGAATTAGGATGAGAATCAATCCAACTTTATATTATTCAATGAATTATTATCAATAATTCGTCTTGACAATAAGCCCGTACCTTTCATATCGTGTATAAAACTCGATCTAATCCAAATGCAGTATGACGTGGCATATGAAAGAGCGCGAACATTTAGATCGCTAGAGTCAATACTTCGGGCATCATGATCGCAAGAAGTCGAGACATCGATCGCAAAAATCGTCAACGAGTTGACCGAGTCAGCCATGAATGTGATATAAAATACCGCGTCAAATATGTCGACCGCAACCATGATAGTGAGTCAAAGACCTGTAGCTACACTGACGTCAACAGCAGACTTATCACCGTCTCATTAAATTGTAACTCATTTACTTTTCCAATAAAAAACATCCCTTTTCATCAGCAAATCTTACTTTATTTTATGAGTCCGTCAGACGCAGACACGTGTAATATGTCAAAAGATAAAGATATACTACAGGGCTGACATCATCATCAGCTCTCATTTACTATAAATATCAACCATGAACAAGACAAGTGAAAAACTGTCATTGTAATCCACATTATCTAAACCCTATCACACAACTCACTAACACATTCCAAGTCTTACTCTTAGTTATAAATCTTCAAAAATCTTACTATCACACTCGAGGGCATGAGCTGGATTAAATCGCGGCTTGGTCTCTAACGTTGATTCTCGTGTTTGTTGTGTTACAGGTACAAACTTTATATATAAGACAGATATCCCTATATATTGAGACCCCGAAAGTCGTGGCGTCATCACGTCTCATAATAAAAATTACAATTAATATATTAAATATTTAAAATATAATTTATTTATATTAACTATATTATGAGACTATTACATTAAATGTTTTTTAAATAAAAACCAACATGTTTAAAAAAGCTGATATTTATTATGAATAAATAAAAAAAATATAATATTTATTATGAACAGACGTAATGCTTAGATTTTGAGAAAAGCTTAGTCAACAAGTTCAGTCATAATTAAAATCAACATGAAATGAAGTTGAATGTAACAATAACAAGTATTAAATTTTTATTAAAAAAGTAAAAAAATAATTCTAACATGAATCTCTTAAAGTCTGAAATTTCACATTAAAATTAATTGGTGTTAAGGAGAATAATCCAAAATTTTTATATGTAATGATCGAGTTTATCGATTTCTAATATAAAATAATATCTCTAACATAACCTTCTTTCTGAAAACCGTTATCTATGTATATGTTGTCGTTAATAAAATGACTTTTTAATTTATATAAAAATATTAATAAGTCAAATAAATATTAATGTAGGGCTAAAGGAAAACTAGATGATGATAATAAGTGAGGGTTGGGTCAAAGATGGAGGGGTCCATTCAAAGTTTGTTAGATTGGGCTCAACTAGTCTTTACGTGGAACTTTTGTAAGCTACGTGCTTTTAGTTTAAGAGCGTGTGGAATGATATCAAAGTGAAATGTTTGGTAGGTCAAATTGGCAGGTGGAAAGGATTTTTAAAGTGACAATTGTCAATTTGTCATGCATACAATAATAAAGTTTAAAAATTGACAAGTATTTTAGTGCTTGAAGTTTCCAGCAAATTCGAGTTGATTATTATGTTATTTGCGTTAAGTCAATAACTAATTTTCGAATCTTATTTTGATGCTTGATGAGTCCGGATCATTTAGATCGAGTACAGCTCGATCGATCCAGCCCAGTAAGACGCGGCGATACTTTAGATCGTCGGAAGTCCGAAGATCGCGGACGGATAGGCAAATCGAGTCGAAAATCGCAATTATTATGTTATTTCGTTAAGTCAATAACTAATTTTGGAATCTTATTTTGATGCTCAAGTTTCAAATTCTTTTGGAACTATTCATATTATTTTTTAAAATTATTTTAAGTAGTGCCAAATAAAGTGAGACAGACAAAAAAAAAAATGAAAATTAGTGAAAAAGCGGAGTAAAACTAAGAAAGGAAGTATAATGTAAATAAAAAATATGAAATATAATCCTTTAAGCAACCATTGTTCAAGACTCAAGTCCTAAACCAAGTACTTCCATTAGTTTGACTTTTTATCAAACTTTATAAATACTATATAATTATCTTCCTGATATTATAAAAATCATTATTGAAGCACTACGAAAAATTACTATTAATAATATTAATTATTAAAAATAAATGAAACTATTTATTTTGGAGGGATGGAAAAGTAAAATATAAAAGAAAATGAGTGGAATGAATAGTAAATGAATTGTTATTGTGAGTATGACAAAAGGGTCTCATTAAATATAAAAATAAAAAAAATTGTCATTTTGAAAAATTTATACTCATGTGATACGGACGAAAAAAAACACAAAATGCGGGAGAAACGCGTTTCTCCGACTACTGGAGAAACGGGGCTTGTTTTGTCGCGCTGACATACTTAGCCACCACAACCTGGATATCCTTTTGAAAGGCTTGGATATCAGGAAACTTTCAGCGGAAAGGATATCCAGGAAGCTTTGTAAAGGATATCAGGAAGCTTTGGAAAGGATATCGGAACCCAAATATTTTTTACGGCTATCCTTTTCAAAGCACGGATATCCATATTCATATTACGGATATCCAGAAGCTTTGTAAAGGATATCAGAAAAATATTTGGTTTCTGGATATCCTTTCCAAAGCTTCGGATATCCTTTCCAAAGCTACGGATATCCTTTCCAAAGCTACGGATATCGAAGGTGATGAAAGTATATCCGAGAAAGCGCTTATGATGTCGCGCGAGAACAAGCCCCGTTTCTCGAAGCAGGAAAAACGCGTTTCTCCCTGCATCGACTCGAAAAATATATTCGCGCTCACATAGTAAGGAAAAAGTATCTCTTATGTATCTTTTGATTTTCAAACATTTAAAGGAACTTCTTTGCATTAATAATCGGGCAAATTATATTTTAGTTATCTGAGTTTGTCAAGATGTTTCAATTGGTTAACGAATTTGCATTTGTTACAAGTTGGTTATTAAGTTTGTCTTTTTGTTGCAATTATGTATAATTTTGGATACTCGTTAAAAAACTAACGAAGGTTGTAACATGTGCGTCTCATTGTGTTACTTAAGGGTATTTTCGTCTTTTCCATTGAGGGAGACTTGCACGGGTTATTTATGGGGGGTTAAGTGTAAAATTTTGTTAAGAAATAAACAATTTTTTTTTAAACATCCAAAACGATATATCATCAAATTCAAACCAACAAACACCCCTTCCGCACCGTCTCTAATAACCAAAGAACCACCACTCATCATCCCTCCGCCACGAACCACCGCGGCTTTTCCGATCGAAACGGTCGCCACACAACTCAGGCATAATCCTCCATTGAATCACCATTCATTCATTAAAACACATTCACATTTTTTAAACCAATTTAAAGTTTATTCAATCCAAAAATAGAAAAAAAAAACCCATTTCAATTCTTAAAATTGAACAGCATGCAAAACAAATGAAAAACAATCTGGTTAAATTAAAAATGTAAATTCAACCTAAGAAAAATAAAAAAGCAAATGAAACAATCTGGCTAAACATAAATCTCAATCATGCCACTTGCATCAACATACGAATGGGTTGATCGAGATATTAAACAAAAAAAAAAAAAAAAAACGAATCCAAAACCAAAGACAGGCAAAATCTGAAATACGGGCTTCGACAATCTAGTGCTTATCGAAAAAAAATGAAGGTGGAGATGGTGGTCGTAGTTGAAAATGGTTCTTTGGAATAGAAATGGGGAGGAGGAGGAGGGTAAAGGGTGGAAATAAAAGGGATGGAGGGGGTGGAGGGCTGAGTGGGGAGGTGTGCGGGAGTGTTGGGGTGAGTAAGCCAGAATGGGGAGAGGAGGACGGGGGGAAGTGGGGAAGTGGGGAATATTGAAAATTGGAGGGGAAGGGAAGTATGAATGGTGGCTGTTAATGGAGGAAGGCTACCATTTATTTGGTAGTTGGGGTTTATAAAGAAGAAGACTGACTCCACGTGAATAACATGTGCAAGTCTCCCTTCATGAAAAGACGAAAATATCCTTAAGTAGCACACGTGAGATGCGTATGTTACGGTCTTCGTTAGTTTTTTAACCGATTATCTAAAATTATACCTAATTGCAACAAAAAGACAAACTCAATAACCAACTTGTAACAAATGCAAAATCGATAACGAATTGAAACATCGTGACAAACTCATGTAACTAAAATACAATTTGCCCATAATAATCTCTCTCTCTCTCTCTCTCTCTCTCTCTCTCTCTCTCTCTCTCTCTCTCTCTCTCTCTCTCTCTCTCTCTCTCTCTCTCTCTCTCTCTCTCTCTCTCTCTCTCTCTCTCTCTCCATCAAACATTCAAACCCCGACTTCTTTTCCAATCTTTTGCTCCGAATACACGTATTTTATTACCTTAATCTTCTATCATTTCTCTTTTTCTTGGTTTTGATTAATTTGTAAAATATCAATTTTACATTTACTAATTGTCAATTTATCAATTAATAAATGTAAAATTAGGGATTGACTTCTAAATTTGTTTTGTTGTTGTCATTTGTTTTTTTTTTTTTTTTTTTTTTTAATACTGTTGAATAAGTTGCCTTACTTCTTGTTCTATTACTATGTCTTCACCTTTTTGTTGCGAGCCTTTGTCTCTTCTTCGATTTGAGAGCCATAAAATGATGTTAATATTTTTCTTTGTGTCATGCTTAAAATGTTTGGTTGTGCATTTACTGCTGACTCAAATGCATCACTTTGTCTTGTTTTCAAAGTCAAATTCTTACAGTTCAGGAGTTTACTAAAGACCTATGTTCTATGTTGAGCTATATCCAAATTTTATTTGGAAAATCATTTGGGCATCACAAGTTATACCTCTCAAGGATATTTATTGGAGATTTGGTTCGGGCTTGACCATCACCACTCGAAATGTGTTAGGTTAATTATGTGTATATTTTAATTGTAATCATTATATTTTGGACGAGTCTCCAACAGTTGTTGAGCATCGTCTTATCTATATATCTATATATATAATAACAAGATCTTGGTAAATCTTTGACGTGAGGGGTATTTTCGTCAATTCACACGGTGGCAAAAGGGAAAAAAATTGGGCTGAAATGATATGTGGCGAGCTATGATTGGTTGAGAATATTTTTTATTTTTTTTTTAAATCTCTTCGGACACATGTCGCCCGTTTAAATAAGGGCATTTTCGTCATTTTGCTGGCGCGTGTATTACACTCGCCGACAATGGCGAGTCATTGCAGCATTTTCCTTTTTTTTTTTTTTTAATTTGTGCCACGTGTCACCTGCTGATTGGCTGGAGGGATTTCAAATTTAAAAAAACAATCCTATTTCTTTGACCTCAATTATTTTATAATAAATTAATTTTTTAAAAAAAAAAATTACACCAAAATTCGTAATTTTTTTTTCTCTTTAAATAGACACTTCTTTCATTTGATTTGGATACAGAAAAAAAATTCTCTTCTTTAAATATAATTTTCTTAATTATCCTTTGTTAATTTTCCTATATTTTATAATAAATTATTTTTTTAAAAAAAAAATTACACCAAAATTCATAATTTTTTTTCTCTTTAAATAGACACTTCTTTCATTTGATTTGGACACAGAAAAAAAAACCTCTTTTTTAAGATGATTAGTTGGATGAGGTAATATGGTTATTGGGGTAATATGGTTATTGGGTTTATTTTATTTCGATAGATTAAACAATATATTTATTTATTTTTAAAAAAAAAATTGAAGCATTGTAAATAAAGTATTTATAAATTTGTTGAATATCTATCCGTCTAAAAAACTTGTGTATTTGGCGCCCTTTGATTGGCTTGATGGATTTCATATTTAAAAAAAAACTATTTATTTGACCTCAATTATTTTATAATAAATTATTTTTTAAAAAAATTATACAAGGCAAATTTCATTAAAAAATTTCTCTTTTAAATAGAGACTTCTTTCATTTGATTTGGACTGAAAAAATTCTCTTTCTTAAATATAATTTCTTAATTACCCATTGTTAATTTTCCTATTCTTATTTTTTAATATATTTTTAGTAAATAGTAATTAAGTGTGAAATATTTTATTTAATTATAAATGATAATAATATTAATAACTTTACTAATCTTGAAAATAAATAATATAAAATTAAATAAAAGCGGTTGGGTATAGGATGATTAGTTGGATGGGGTAATATGATTATTGGATTTATTTTATTTCGATAGATCAATCTATTTATTCAATTATTTTAAAAAAATACTTTGAAGCATAGTAAATAAACTATTTATAAATTTGTTGAATATCTATCCGTCTAAAAAATTTGTGTATTTATAAAAGCGAATAACGGGGAAAGATGACCATCATTTTTAAAATTTTGATTAAAGTGTAAGTCATTTCATATTGTGGCATAACTAAAAATAGTTGAAGTAAATTTGTCGTGGCATGCGGTGATAGGGTGAAAATTTGGCGCGTGTCGTATTCGCGTCGGCCAGAGGCGCATTTACGCAGAGATATTTTCCTTTTTTTGGTTGGGACACTTGGCGGCGCTTCACTGGCTTCTTGAGTTTCGAATTTTTTTATTTTCCCATTTCTTTGACCTCAATTGTTTTATAATAAATTAACTTTTTTACAACAAAATTCATTTAAAAAAAATTCTCTATAAATAGAGGGTATTTTCATTTGATTTGGACACAGAAAAAATAACATTTTTTTTAAATAGAAATATCTTAATTTTCCTTTCTAATTTTTCAATATCTTTTTGTGAAAAGTAATTAAGTGTGAAGTATATTTGTTTAATTATAAATGATAATAATATTAATAATTTTACTAATCATAAAAATAAAGAATATAAAATTAAATAAAAGTGGTGGGGTATAGGATGATTAGTTGGATGGGGTAATATGGTTATTGGGTTTATTTTAGTTCGATACATCATACAATTTATTTAAAAAAAAATTAACTTTGAAGCATTGTAAATAAAGTATTAATAAATTTATAGAATTTTCTATCCGTCTCAAAAAATTGTGTATTAATAAAAACGAATATCGGCCAAGATGACCATCACTTTTAAAATTTTGATTGAAGTGTATGTCAATATTATAAGAAATAAAGATAATATAAATTGATATTTTAAAAGAGGGATAGGAAGTAGTGGGTTGGGTTTGATGAGGAAGTGGAGGGTTTGAGAAATCTATATGTATATCTATATGTATATCTATATCTATGTATCTATATACTCCCTCCGTCCCGAAAAGACACAAATTTCCTTTTTGGGTGTCCCATTTAAAAGGCACGAGTCCCAAAAAGGAAAGTTTTATTACTATTTCACTCACTCATTCTCTCTCTACTTTACTTTTACACTCACAACATTCTCTCTCCTAACTATTCCTCCCACTCATTCTCTCTCCTATTTAATTTTTCATACTCACAACATTTAAACTTTTTCTCTTTCCTACATCACTTTCCTTAATTTGCGTGCGAGGTTGGTTTTGTGCCTTTTGGGCTGGGACGGAGGGAGTATATGAAAGGAAGTTTGTGGTAATTAAAGGGGCTTTGAGGCGCATTTTGGTCTTTTCACGCCATGGCAAACTTGCAAAAAAAAAAGACTGAAATCACCCGTGGCAATCTGTGATTGGGTTGTTTATTTTTTTAATTTTGTTTGATAAATTTGGACATGTGTCATCCGTGTGGTGAAGTGCGTTTTGGTCATTTCACTGGCGCGTTTACTTCACGCGCCGGTGAAATGACCAAAATTATTTAAGTGTGAAGTATTTTTTTACACCAAAATTCATAATTTTTTTCCTCTTTGGAGACTATTTTCATTTGATTTGGACTCAGAAAAAAAAACCGTTTTTTTTTTAAATATAAATTTCTTAATTATCCTTTGTTAATTATACTTTTTCATTTTTCAATATGTTTTGAGACAAAATTAGTTAAGTGTGAAGTATTTTTTTAATTATAAATGATAATGATAATAATATTAATTTTACTAATTATAAAAATAAAGAATATAAAATAAAATAAAAGTTATGGGGTATAGGATAATGAGTTGAAATGGGTAATATGGTTATTGGATTTATTTTAATTCGATACGTCAAACAATTTATTTATTTTATCTAAAAAAAGCATGGTAAATAAATTATTAATAACGGCGAATATAGGGAAAGATCGTCATCATTTTTAAAATTTTCATTGAAGTGCATGTCAATATTCTAAGAAATATAGATAGTATAAATTGGTATTTTAAAAGAGGGTGAGGAAGAAGTGGGTTGGGTTGGGTTTGATGAGGGAATGGAGGGTTTGGGAAATTTTTTCATTTAACACAATTGTTGAATATTTTTTTGGACATTTATTTGAGAAATGAGAAAATTAGTACAATAATATTTTACTCCAAAATTAGATTAGTTTCTTGGTTTAATTTTTTCATTAATTTAAAACGCATAATACAAGTGAATATAATATATTTTTAAAAATAAGTATAAAATAATTATTTATAAATCGCTATCTCTCTCTATATATAAAAAGACTTGCATAAGTTTTAAAATAAACGAGGACACATTTGTAGTTACTTGGTTAGGATTGAAATTCTATGAAGAGCAAAAACATTACTAACATGTGTGTCGCTAATTTAAGAAGCTTTGTACATCATGTTAAACATACACACGTGCACACACGCGAAAATACATTAGAACAAAATATCAAGTAACAAAATGAGTTATAATCTCAATTTTTATGAAATAAATTAAATTACTTTTATTAATATTTACCCAAATAAAGTGTATAAGAAATGATTTATTTTATTTCTTATTTTTTTTGATTAAAATTATGAGAGCCGTAAATTACACGGGCCTAAAGAGGCGCGTGAATTCATTAGGTTTTTTTTTTTTTTTTAACATTGGACATATGTGTCGTCCATCTGTGGAAAGACAATTTCGACATTTCTCTAGGGCGTGTACTGCACGGGCCGACAACAGTGCGTGTATGTAGGTTTTTTTTTCCTTTTTTTTTTTTAAAGAATTTGACACATGTCTCCCGTTGATTGGCTTGCTTAATTTCCAATTTTTTTTATCGATTTCTTTACCCTCAATTATTTTATAATAAATTAATTTTTATTTAAATTTTTTTACACCAAAATTCATAAATTCTTTCTCTTTAAATAGAGGCTTCTTTCATTTGATTTGGATAGAGAAAAAAAAACTCCTCTTTTTTAAATATAAATTTCTTAATTATCCTTTGTTAATTCGTCTTTTATTTCTCTATATATTTTTTGTAAAAATTAAATAAGTGTAAAGTATTTATTTTTAATTATAAATGATAAATATAATAATAAAAATAATAATAATAATAATAATAATAATAATATTACTAATAATAAAAAAAAGAATATAAAATAAAATAAACGTGGTGGGGTCTAGGATGATGAGTTGAAATGGTGTTGAATTTTTATAAACAAAACGATTGCGTATTTATAAAGTATAAATGGTTATTTTATATAATAATAATATACTCCCTCCGTCCCACGATAACTTCACTTTTTGCCATTTTGGGCGTCCGTTGAAAGCTTCACCTTTCCTTTTTTGGCAAAGGAATCTTTACTATTCCTCCACTCATTCTCTCTCTACATTATTTTAATACTCACAACACCATTATAATTTACTATTCCTCCACTCATTCTCTCTCCCATTTTCAAATTACACTCACAACATTTTTTCTTCCCACCCACTTTCTTAATTTGCGTGGGAGCCAAAAGGGTGAAGTAATCGGTAGACGGAGGGAGTATATCTATTTAATAAGTTAGATGGTGTAATATGGTTCTTGTGCTTATATACCAAACAATTAATTTAATTTTTTGTAAAAAAAGTATTTGAAACATTGTAAATAAAGTATTAATAAATTTATCGATTTTTGTATTCGTCTCAAAATATTGTGTATTTATAAAGACGAATATCAGGGAAGATGCCCATCAGTTATAAAATTTTGATTTAATTTTATGTCAATATTAGAAGAAATAAAGATAGTATAAATCGGTATTTTAAAGGAGGGGGAGTAAGAAGTGAGTTGGGTTTTATGAGGAATTGGGGGGTTTGGCCAAAAAAAAATTCATTTAACGAAATTGTTAGTGTTTTTTTTATTCTAACTATTAAATAAGTTAAATTGAAATTAAATATCATAATTATGTTCATAATGAGTTAATGTAAATCAATATGACATGATTTTTAGATGTACGATCATGAGTTAATGGAAATTTTTCATTTGAAAAATAATGATATTAGTTCTTATTAGATAACCGTACTATCACCGTTGGTATGACTAAATCTTTTGTTCTTGTTTCAAAATTTCTCTTCATCAAAACGAAATAAAAATATCACCTTTTTTTTTTTTACTAGATTTCTAATCTTCACATTTTTAACCGATTTCAATAACTTATTTCGTATATGATAAACATGTTCGTCTGCTTTATTTAATTTTTTAAATTGATAAAAACTACGAATTGTATACAGAGAAATGCATAATCCTTATGATTTATGTTTTATTTCTATTTTATTGATTTCAAATTTTTATGTATCGGACAATGTAGCCTTTAAGGAAGTCTTTTATAATGTATAAGCGAATTGAGTTTTTGGTTTATTTTAGTTAGATTTTTTATTTTTTGAATATATAGTAAATGCCAAAGTGCATTGCACGGGAGTCAATCTAGTATATATATATATAAAAAGAGGATAGTGGTGCATGTTAGCATTTCCCGCCAAAAAAAGAATAATGATGCATGTTAGCATTTAGTATTGATTTTTTTATTAGATATAGATTTGCACTTTTTAAATTAAAAACTCTATTGGCAAAGAAAAATACAAAGTCATTAATGAATGCATAAATGCACTAAAAATGTTAAATGCTAGAAAAATATTTTTTTAATGCAATTTGAGTTTCTTAAAAATTGAGGTGACTCCTTCATTTTTTTGAAAAATGATTTAGAGCTTCGACTACTTAAATTAAATAATAATTTCTTTGATATGTATCTTTCAAAATAATGGTTGAAAAATAGATAATTACTCTTAAATAAAAGTTATACAAATAAAATAGAAAATAAATGAGTATCATATTTTTTGTAAAATACTTGGATAAAAGGATGAAAAGTTAAAGAAATTTGATAATAATTTTTTGCATTTTGTCGGGTCAACAAAAGTGGAAGGTAAAAGAATTTTTGTGTTATTTTCTGTCATTTGTTTTTCAAAATGAGTGCAAAATATCAAAACTCTGTTAGTATTAAGAATTGTCCCTCTTTCAACATTTTTAATTTTGTTTTAGAGTTTGTGAAAGATTATCCACCAAATTTGTTATAATTATACTCCCTCCATTTCTTTTATTTGTCATCACTTTAGACAAAAATTTCACAAATCAAGAAATTCATAAATTACTGTTTTTTACATGTAAAAAATTCTAGGAAGAAACTGCGTTTCTCCCATGAGTTTATGGAGAAACGGGTCCCGACATGTCGCGCGATTAACAATGAGCAATGTAGATAGCCAGAAACCTATGAGAAGTTGATATCCGTAGAAACCTTCGAATGAATATCCGTAAAACCTTCAAAATGTTTCGGATATACATTCGGAAGGTTGCCTCGGATATCCAAACCTTCAAATAGCAATTTCCTGGATATGCCCTAACACATTTCCTGGATATGCACTCTAACAGTTTTCGGATATGCACCTAACAGTTTCTGATATACATTTCACCATCCTTACGGCTATCAAATACAAAGCTTCCCGGATATCAAACCGCAAAGCCTTCGGCTATCCAAATGCAAAAGCTTACGGATATCCCGTAGAAGCTTTTGGTCTGTGGCCTTGGATTTTTTAAGTTATCAAAATGTAAACTTACATGTTTATGAGAAAACACGTTTCTCCATAGTTATGGAGAAACGCTGTTTCTCAAAATAGACGAGCCACTCGTTTTTTTAACCTTTCTCTTTCTCTTCATCTTACACATTACATATTTTTACATAAATAAATGAACGAATGCACTATTAATGACAAAGAAAATTTACCATTTAAAAAAATTATCTCTTAAAGTGACAAATATAAATGAAGGGAGTAATAAATATATAGATAGGACTAGAGAAAAGTCACTTCAAAATTAATATTCTCTCCGGTACAAATATGTAACGATTTAAATAATGGAGGCAAAGGGACGATTTAAAAATAAAGTATTACTTTGGTAGAAAATAAATTGCTGGTAAAATTAGGATTAGAAGTATTTTAGATGCTTTTATTAAAATATTTGGATTTTTTATTTAAAAGAATAAATAATTGATTCAAAACTGAAAATACTGTTTTTAGTAAAATAATATTTGAATTTAAATAGAAGTTGGTAAGTTCAGTAGTATATGTTTACTTTTGGTCTTCTTACAAAAATAATGTGTATAATCATGGTTCATTTCATTTTGTTTTATTGGGAGATATTAAATGTATATAAGTAATTTAAAAATTTCTATATATAATGATAAAGAAAGCTGTGCACCTCTCTTATCAATGTTTTATCTAAATGAATACTCCCTCCGTCCCACGTTAGCTGAGCACTAACTTTTTGGCCACACCAATTAGCTAGTGCAAGTGAGAGAAAAAGTGAAAGAAAATGCCATGAGTACGAAGAATTAAATAGGAGAGAGAATGAGTGGGAGGAAGAAGCTAGGAGAGAGAATGATGAAATGGGTAGTACGAAATAGAGAGAGAGTGAGGTAAATAGTGAATATTCTTGCTATTTTGGGCAGCCTCACCCAATCGGACGGCCCAAAAGGGAAAGAAGTCTCAAATTCACCGTGGGACCTGAGTGAGTATTTAAGTAAATGAGACACTTAAATGTTATCAACGGTATAAACTCGAGAGATACGACATGGGCTTGCTCGAGCCGGGCCTAATTGGATTGGGCCATGAATATTATCTAAATAACCAAGTATCAGGCCGAGTAAGGTCTTCCTCGTATGACGAAAACGTTTGATCTCTTGGCCACACTCATGCTTGGGACGTCATGTCATATGATGAGGAGAGAAAAAGTTCTTACCCCGGCATTTCATCATTGTGACGAGAAAACAAAATCATTTTACTCCCGGCACATCTCCGTGTCGGCCAATCTCCAAACGACGAGTGAAGCGTAATCATTTACCTTGGGCCTGTTTCGCTGCTGGCCGAGGTAGAACATTCATGTTCCCTGCTGCTCCACCAGCGTGCATTATAACAGCCCTATAACAAGAAGGATTATACATTCATGCATCCAATCAGATTTTAACCAACTACACCACTTCAAGTCAAACATATTCCTTAATGTATATAATTCTCTATGACTATCTTATCTCTTTACAAGTTTACTTCAACATGGATTCTATCAATCCACCCCTATAAATACAAGCCCTACGGCTCATAATTAGCACGCATTTTTACATCGGGGAAACTTCGTCAATTTGTTTTCTCACAAACGTGAACTTACTCACGGGAGGGGCCTTATGAGCCTGGGATCCACTCGCTTAGTTTACGTGTTTTCTCTTATTTTCGTGCCTTGCAATCACCCAGAGCAATCATCGCTTGGATTTGGGCCGTTGGAACGATTTTGGCATCTTTAATTGGTTCCATTGCTCGGGAAATTGATTCAAACACCTCTTGTTTGGCCTCGAAAACGCCGCTAAAAGCCCAATTTTTCTGCCGGAATTATTCTCACATTGAACGGAATTTCGGAAACCGTCTCTATTCTTGAAACCGCGGAATCTCAAGTTTCCAACCCGAATTTACCTGCATTTCGTCGGGAGGTGTTTTTGACGCGAAATTCCGCCCGGTCAGGTTTGAATTTTTTCAGGTTGGAAAAAAATCACAATTAGTTTTGCTCAGGGTCAAAATTTGCCCTAATTTTGGCCATAAACCTGGCTTTATTGAAATTGTGATTTCTGAGTGAATTTACACTTGGTAATTTGTCAACACTCACAATGGAAGGATACATTTAGCAGTGTTACAACAGGACCCCACCCAGGTGAACGGGGCGAACATCGGAGCCGAGGAGCCGCTCTCCTCCTCCTCCCCTCTACTCAATGGACCCCCTCCTCCTCTCCATGACCCTTCGCTCCAAGGGTCGTGAATGTTCGAGGAGAGGCGCTGAGCTTCTCGTCCTACTGCACCATGAAAGGGGGCAAGTAGGAAGGAAGAAAACAAAGAATGCCGACGCCTATTACAGTGAGAGGAAGTCAACCCATCGACCGACGCTCTTGTTACATAGGCAAACGGAGACATTACAAAGAATGTACGAAACACAGTCGCTCTCTTGCAATCGGGACCCGCAGCATTCCACGTCAATTTATTAGGCCATCTCAGGCAACCCTCGAAAAGGGACAGATGAGCAGCGAGCTCCTCTCCTTAAACCGGAGAACTACCAAGGCAAGCTCCCCGAGAACATACTGCCCTAAGACGACAAAGAAGAAGAAGGACCGTGTGGTCGAACCCGAGAAGCCACTTAACTCCTGTGGACGAGGAAGTAAATTCCAGGGACCTAAGAACGAGACCTCGCCTCACTGTGCGCCGTCTCTCGCTTCGTCTCGTCATGGCTCCCTGCTGTCCCACATCCCCGCGAGCTCAAGCCGGACCGGATTCTCCGCCCCTCGCATGTAGAGTTTGCTAGGCCAAGGACCCCGAACCGCATGTAAGATGAGACACTACACAAGACTCGGGAACCGGGCGTGATAAGGCCCTTCCAAACGGACACCACCGACATGACGCGGAAGACGCAGGGTGGCGACGTGATCGCCCCAAGGACAAACTGGGCCGAAGCTTCCCAACGAAGCACCCGGGCCAAAGCCAGTTGACAAGGGGAGTGGAAACTCAAGCAATGGGAGTCATTACAAAGATCGATGATACGGGAGAGGAAAAGAAAGCTCAACGACGATGATTATGCATCACAACACGTCCATTCTCCTCAGAGAATAACCGCAGCCTCCACCTAATCCCCACCTCAAGCTCCCTAATTTCGAAAAATACAATGGCACTACTCGATGCAAAAGACCACGTGCAAAGTTTTGAACAAATCCAGCGAATCTCCTCACCACTCGCCGATGACCGCTTCCAAAGCCGAGCATCTCTCCTCGAACAGCTGACTCGGGTTCCGTGAACTTAAAAGAGGTAGCATCGATTGCTGGAGGGCATGATATAAATGTTCTTGGACCACTTTGCCACCGAAAAGAGGAAGATAAGGTTTACCGACTCTGCCAACATCGAGCAGGAAAGGAGAGACCACCCTCGCCTATTATAATCTGCTCAAAATGGCAAGACTGCTGAAGAGAGCCTCACCGATAGTGGAAGTCACTGCTGTTTCAACTCGCCTAAAATCCGGTCCCCTCGTTTATGAACTTTCAAACTGGAACCTCAAACAAAGTCCGAACTATACAGCAGAAGTATGCCATTTCCATGGTTGAGGACAAAACAAAGAAAAGTGGGAGCCGACAAACAGTAAAATGTAGGCGATGTGCACTCGAATAATAATGGAAACGCAAGGGTTCCAAAGGGAAAAATAAAACAAGGAGCACGAGAAGCTTGAATTCACTCCTCTTACAAAACCCATCTTCAAATCATGCACCTGGTCAACCTTCCTCCACCTAATCCAACGATCGACAAGCCAAAATTCCCTCGTAACATGAACAAATACTCGTGATTTTTTACAAAGACCACGGCACACCACCGATGGTCAGCTTGCTCCTCAAGAAAATAATCCAAAAATGGGTCGACGAAGGAAGTGAGATCACATGTCATGAAAAAGACAACAAGCGGAAGTGAAGGAAGAGGAAAGCCGAAGATGACGACAAAAGCGAGGATGAAGACCGCAGCCTCCTAGGGCCAAGTTGCATGTGATACGAGAAGAGGTAACTTCTACTGTAAAAACTAAGGGACCGTATCCACGAGCCGAGTAAAGTATATCATGTTCCCCGCTGATTCATAAAGCGCAGGAGGTCATTAGTTTCTCTCCTACCTAATTGGCCGGGTGCTCGAGCGTACTCGTGAACAACCCTTGGTGACAAAGTAGCCGAATAGATAATGTTGAATCCGGAAAGACTTCGTTGGACACGGGGCCTCCCGTGATATCCTATTATTCATCCTTCCAACGTGGGCTTGAAAGACACCATGTTTCGGAACCTTATCAGCGGTGGAAGGCTGGCGTGATTCACCAATCACGCGCGGGCGCTGCGGAACCGTGAGCCGGGAACTCGGCCTGCGTGGATCATCCCTTCCCAGCCAAAGCCACACTCAATTTCGTAGTCATGGATTTGACTAGCGATTACCATGCGATCATAGGCATTCCAAGTCAAGCTAAACTTGGGACGGTGGCCTCACTTCCTCACCAACGAGTTAAATTCCCACCCGGGCAGGATTGATGTGTGAGGGCCACCCTCAAAGATTTCTTGGAACATGTCAGAAGAGCAGAAAAGAAAATCCAAGAGTGGAGGTAGATACCCCGGGAGAAAACATCAAGATCTCAAACCTAAAACCACCTAAACTAGCTCCAATGAGCTGCTATATTCAGCAAAAGCCACAGATGAGGACGAACCTACGGTCCAAGAATGGTGATGTCCTAGGCATAGTCTCCGCCCGTATCCAAGGAAGACACTGCTCTCTTCAACGGCCGAACTCGGGGCCAACCACGACCTAGGAAGGCCGGGCCCCGCATAAATATAAACTTATGTATAAGCAGGCCTCAACGTGAACTATAATGAAGGGAGAAGAATTAGAGAGATCATTAATGCAGTCTCCTAGAATTCGTGATGGTCCTAAATGGAAGCCCGTAGATGAACCGGAAGAAGTAGTCATCAATCTTGACTATCCTCAACAAAAAAATCAAGCTCTGGGCTAATTATCTCCGTGTAAGAGAAAGAAAAATCATTCTCCTAAAAAGCGCCTACGTCTTTGCTCGAGTCGAAGACATGAGGGGATCATCGAAGAAGTAGCCCTCCACCGCTCGGAAGTGGATCCTTTGGCAAAGACTATCTCCTGCATAAGGAGAAATTTTTGCAAGAGACAAGGAGGAAGTTATAAAAGAAGAGTGCGTAAATTACTTAGCGCCTCTAATAATTCGTGGAAGTCAAGTACCCCTGCTTTGGTTGGCCAATGTAGTTACGTGAAGAAGCAAAATGGGAAATGGCGTATGTGCATAGACTTTATCGATCTAAACAAGGCCCGCCCAAGGACACTCTATCCTCTCCCTAGAATTGACAAGTTCGTCATTCCATCACTGGACATCAAACTCGCCTTCCTAGATGCCTATTCAGCTATCATCGATAAAAATGGCAGAAGAGGACATTGAGAAGACGGCCTTCCAAACACTGGGAAATTATCGTTTACATCATGATGCCTTTGGGCTCAAGAATGGGCATGCCATATACCAACGCACAGGTGGAACGTAGTTTTCGTAAGCCAAATAAGTCGCAACATGGAAGCTTGCTATATCAGCGACATGGTCATAAAGACTAAGGAAGGCAGCCAATGCTCGAATTTGTAGCAGACAATTCACAACCTCCGAGCTAACAACATGGTACTCCGAACCCAAGCAAGGGCGATTCGGAGTAACTACTGAAAATTCCTAGGCTTCACGGTATCTCAAAGCAGGATCGCCAATCAAAAATAAAGGCCAAGGACATGAAGGAACCTACCACCATCAAAGAGGTTCAAAGACTTAATGGAAGAATCGCGGCCCTTGGAAGATTCATCGCCAAATCCGCCGAAAAGTCACGCTTTCTTCAAGATATCGGGCGGTACTAAGAGCTTCTCCTGGACTCCCCGAATGCTCAAGCATTCCTCCTATTGAAGGAGTACTGGGTTCCTCTCATGAAGCAATCCGACTCACCGGTGAGATACGACGCCTTCCTAGTCGCGACCGATCACGCTGCCGCAGCCGTCCTAGTTCGAAAATGATGAAGGAATTCAAAATTGTCTTACTATGTCTCTAAGGCACTGCTCGATGCGAAAGTGTATACTTCAATGTGGAGAAGATAGCGTACGCACTAGTCATTGCATCGAGGAAACTACGGCTTATTTTTCGCACATCCTATCACCGTGTACAATAAATGAACCGTTGAAGAAGATACTACATAAGTCGACTACCCGGCGCCCTCCTTAATTGGTCCATCGCTCTCACCTAGTTTGATATCACTTACCAACCAAGGAAGACCCTGCACAGCCTTCTTTGCTGACTTCATGGTTTAGATCGCTTATGGGTGAGCATCTCCCCACCTCTCTAAGCAAAACGCACTGAGGATAAAAGACTCTCCCATCGAACTCCCATCCAACCTGTCGGATCCTCGTACGGACGGATCACCACAAAGGAAAGAAGCGGAGTTGAATTAAAATTAGCAAGCCCTAAGGAGAATATACTACGCAAGACGCCATCCGTTTCAAGTTCCTCGCTCCAATAATCAAGTGAATACTTAAGCTCTAATATTTGGTATCAATTAGCCTCCTTCTGGCTGAGCGACTAAGGCGGCGGCTTGCGACTCCCAACTCGCTGTCAAACAAGTAAAGGGAGAGTATAATGCCCAAGACCCCACCCTTGCTAAGCAGACACTCTATCTCATTAAGACTAAGAAGATGGAATTTTTCGAGCTCAAACAAATCGTTGTGGAAGATAACCAAGTCGCGCACGTTCTTTCCAAACCGGCAACCATGGATGTGTCTAAGACCAACATATGGGGCTTATGCCGAGGAACTCACACACAGACGTAAAGATATTCAAGCAAGTCATGCTCTTAGATGGAGAGGATAAGGCCGAATCGACTTACTACATATCAATACATCGGTATGAGAAACTCCCCTCAAGATGAAGCTCAAGCTAAACTCATCAAGAAGAGGTCTCTGAAGGTCATGTGGGACAAGCGGAGTCCTCTACCGAAGATCTTTCACGAAGCCTGCTAAGGTGTGTCTATCCCAAGGAAATTCGTAACCTTCGTATATATAAAGGCGTATGCAAGTGACACCCGGGGCTGTAACCTTAGTCATAAGATCAGAGTCGCTAGGTTACTATCACAAACTCAGTGAAGATTTTATACGCCTATGTTAGAAAATGCGACAAGTGCCAAAGATTCTCTCGACATCTTACTGCCTAAGCACAGCAAACACTCGTAATACCTACGGGCCACTATTACGCTGGGGATCGACATCATCGGACCCTTCCTCCCGCCCGTGGTAATGCACGTGATAGTAGTCATGATTACTCATGGATAGAAGCCAAGGCATTAGCCAAGATAACGGAAGAGAACGCGATCAATTTTGGTCTTACGACAACATCCTGCAGACTGCCTTCCACATACAATCGTCTTTGATCATGGATCTACCCCTCCAGCGCATTCACCGTAACTGGGAAGGGTAAAAGTCCGCCATGCAAAATCTTCGCCAGCGCACCACAAGGCAATGGCCAAAGCGTATGTGCAAACAATCAAGTCCTAACCGCCCTTACCAAGAACTCGAGGGACGCGAGGGAGGGGACAGGTTGGACGAACTTCCCCTAGCCTTACGTGGGTCGTCACACAACCACCCTGGGCCAACCGGGAAAACCTATTCCGCACCCAACCTTCTCGGTTCGGGAGGCTGGCCAAGACCAATGAGATGGCTATCCCTTACCGCAGAAACTCCAGATTACGATGAGCAAGTCAACAAGGCCGACAGGCTCCTGCACCTAGATTCGATAGGATGAAAACGACTAGCCGCACGTATGAGGATGGTGAATTACAAGCAAAGGACCAAGGCATATCACGATAAGAGGGTCATCGAAGAGTATTCCAAGTAGGTGATTGGGTACTTAGAAATTTGAAGCCATCGGTCGGAAGGCGTACGTAACAAGTTTCCCAACCAGGCTGTCCTTATCATCACTCAAGTCATTCGAGAAGGGACCTGCGCATTGAAGACCAAGGAGGGGAAGGACCTCAAGTATCCCCGGTAATTCGACAACCTTAGAAAATATTATCACTAGTCTAGCTTATTTTACAAAGATTAGTTTCTTATTTCCGTCTTTTATTTTCGTTAGTCGATAGGATTCGCAAATTTACGTAATCGCATTTCCCGCCATTTTAAAGCGCTTTCTTCCAAAGATGCAAAGCAACTATCAACTCTTCATACGTACACCAGGACGATGACTTTATCCCCAACTCTTCTAAACACACATCCCGTCAAGGGTCCACCTTGATTCAAAGATACCAATGTGCCCCAAGCACCAAGGGTCCTCCGCCTTCGATGGCTTACCACACATCCTATCAAGGGTCCACCTTTGATTCAGATAATGTACCTAAGATCAAGGGTCCTCTGCCTGGAGGAGCACATCCTTCTGCCAAGGGACACCTGATTCAGATACAATGTGCCTGCCACCAAGGGTCCTCCTCGGGCTCTATGTTACTACACATCCCGTCAAGGGTCCACTGATTCAGATACCAAATGTACTTCCAAGACCAAGGGTCCTCCTTGGCCCGATGGCTTACCACACATCCGCCAAGGGTCCACTCTCGACCAGGATACCACCGTGCAAAGCACTAAGGGTCCTCTCGCCTCGATGGCTTAATACTCTCTCGTCAAGGGTCCACCTTGATTCAGATACCAATGCCCAAGACCAAGGGTCCTCTCGCCTCGACGTGCTTACCACACATCCTCTGGCCAAGGGTCCACCTTGACTAGATACCAATGCACTGGGCACTATGGTCCTCTCAGGCTCGATGGTTTACCACACATCCGGCTGCAGTCCACCTTTGATTCAGATACCAATGCCTTACACTCCGGTGGTCCTCCTGGACCGATTGCTTAACACACATCCCCGTCAAGGGCCACCTTGATTCAGATACCACAAATGGGCACTGGGTGGTCCTCCTCGCCTCGACGGCTTACACACATCCGGCCAAGGGTCCACCTGATTCAGGATACATCACCCAAGACCAAGGGTCCTCTCGCCTAACGGCGCATTACACATCCTATCAAGGGTCCACCTTGACTCAGATTACAAACATAACCGCTAAGACCAAGCGGATTTTCTCTACTGGGATGTGGCTTAACACGCATCCTAACGTGCGGTCCACTCGAGCCGTGGATTACAACACATTCAAAGCCATGAAACCTTCCTCGCCTAAATAACTGTATATATTTAAAGCCAAGGAGTCCTTCCCCACCTAACCACTTGCTCAACAATTAGGAGCAAGGAACCCTCGATCCCACCTTCTTAAGTCTAATACTCGCTCAAGATACAAAATATAAGCAAGTCATCGAAATAACACGAATCATGACAAAAGGATTTTACCACGTGCTCAAAAAGAATTACAAGTCCTATCGTCTATTACAAAAGCAAAGAAAAAAAATATATCTCAAGCTTTGGCCGCCGTCATCAAAAGACTTCGAGCCACTCCTCGCAATGGAGCCGGAGGAAGGACCGTTTGTTCGCAGTGGCATTAGTTTCCTCGGCCCCTCCTTCCACCCGCCTTCCATGGCCTCGTGCTCTTCCGCATCCTCGGGATCGCCTCCACCAAGTCTTTATATTCACGGGGACGACAGAGGCCGTCCACACTTCCCTCGCAAGCTCGAGCATCCTCGCTGCCATTATCTCCAAGTCGCTGTAAAAGGGACCAGCTGGTGGAGAGCCCCCGACTTCCTCGGCATACGGGTCCCGGCAAATCACTCGGGCAACCTTGTTGATGTCCAAACCGGGTGGGAAGGGTCGCAAGATGCTTCGGGCCAAGTGAAGATAACCATCTTTCAAACATGGTGGCCGCCCCGCCGTCCACGCATCTTTAAAGGCTGAGCCGTCATCATCAACTCCTCAAGGTCGAGCCTCCTCGAACCGAGCACGGCTCCTTCCTCCCTAGACCAGGGAGTGGTAGCCCAACCATCTGCGCACTTGGTTCTCTCGCCTTCATCGGCCTTTGTTTGAAGCTCGGCCTTATCAATCTTTGCCTCGGGCAAGCCTTCCCTTAAGCCGGGAGATGCTCCTCGGCTTCGCCTCACTTCCTCGCCCCTTCATCCGGCCTCTACTGGCCTTAGCCGCACGTAGCTCAAAGATCTCGCCTTCAAAAGTTTGACCAAGGAGGCCTTATCGATGCACTCTTCATTGGCGCCTTGGCCTCATTCAGCGCACGGCTTCGTCTTGGCCAAGACGTTGCACGCCGTGACTGCCAACCTGAAAGAGAAATCAATGTTAAATTTACAACTTTCGTATTTCTTAAAAATAACCGAGGAAAAAGAGACATTTACCTCGAGATTAGGAGCCCTTGCGGTAGAGCAAGACATCCTCACTTGGAGCCTCTTTGACAAGGGCTTCATAAGATCCCAATAGCGAAGACCAGTGGTCCCTCCGGCCTCATTTGCTTACCACATCCCGTCAAGGGTCCACCTTGATTCGTGGATAGCCAATGCCCCAAGACCAAAGGGTCCTCCTTGGCCTAATGGTTTACTACACATCCTATCAAGCGGTCCACCTTGACTCAGATTACTATAAACATAAACTACAAGACCAAGTGATTTTCTCATCACGATGGCTTAACATTTAATTCCCAATGCGGTCCACCTCGACCAGGATTACAACACATCTCGTGCCAAGGAAACCTTCCTCGGCCTAAATAACTTAGGAGTATAGTTAAAGCCAAGGAGTCCTTCCTCGACCTAACCACTTGCTCAACAATTGGGGAGCAAGGAACCCCTCGATCCGTACCCTTCTTAAGTTCAATACTCTCGCCTAGCATACAAAAATATAAGCAAGTCATTGAAATAAACACGAATCATGACAAAAAGATTTTCATTGATGTTCAAAAAGAATTACAAGTCCTATCGCCTATTACAAAAAGCAAAGAAAAAAAAATATATCCTAAGTTTGCCGCTCACATCAAAAGACTTCTCGAGCCACCCTCGCAACGGAGCCGGGGAGAAAGGACCGCTTGCTCAAGAAGGGCATTAGTTTCCTACCCTCCTTCCACCTCGCCTTCCATGGCCTCAGTGCTCTTCCGCATCCCGGATCGCTCCACCAAGTCCTTTATAGCTGCCGGACGACAGAGGCCGGCCTACCCACTTACCCGCAAGCTCGAGCATCCGTCGCCATTATCTCCAAGTCGCTTTCGTAAAAGGGACCAAGTGGGAAGGGAGAGTCTCGACTTCCTCGGCATATTGGTCCCGGCAAATCACCGGGCAACCTTGTCGATGTCCAAACCTATGGGAAGGGTCAAGAAGATGCTTCGGGCCAAGTTCAAGATAACCATCTTTCAAACATACGGTCAGCTTCCGCTTCGTCCACGGCATCTTTAAAGGCCGAGCCGGCCATCATCAATCCTCCTCCCTTGAAGGCCGAGCCTCTCGAACCGAGCAACGGCCTTCTTCCTCCCTAGCCGGGAGGGTAGTTTCCAACTCCGCAAGACTGGGCCTCGCCTTCATCTACTGCTTGAAGCTCCTACTTTACGCCCTCGTCTGGCAAGCTCTTCCTCTTTAAGCCGGAGATGCTCCTCCGCCTCGTCTTCACTTCCTCACTCTTCACTTCGGGCTCTACTTTGGCCTTAGTCGCCACGAGGCTCAAGATCCTTCGCCTTCAAAAGCTCACTGAGCGAGGCCTTATCGGACGCACTCTTCGCTTGGGCGGCTCTCGCCTCATTCGTGCGCCCATTGGGTTGGCCAAGACGTTGCACGCCTCGGTGACTCGGCCAACCGAAAGAGAAATCACCGCACCAAGCAACTTTCGTACTTAAAATAACCGAGGAAAAAGAGACATTTACCTCGTAGACAGGAGCCCTCGCGCAGAGCAAGACATCCTCACTTGGAGCCTTCTTTGACAAGCGGCTTCATAAGTCTCCCTCATCCATAGCCCTCGTACGGAGCTCGGCCTAATCTCACCAAAGGACCCTCCCCGATCTCAGAAGGAAGGCCCCTAAGACGGGGAACATTGATGGCCATGCTCTTAGCGAGCTCATCGGCCTCTTCATCACCCTCGATATTTTCGATGGTTAAGGGAGGAGGAGCCTCAACATCAGGGAGCCCCACCTGACGCTTGCTCATTTAGCCGTTGTGCTCCTCGACACTAACAGCCTTGGCTCTCTCGGGATGATCTCCTGGGACGAGGTCTGCTTTCCTCGCCTCCCACTTCCTCGGCCTCAACATGAGGGTTAAGCCTATCTCCGGGCTTGTTGGCTCAACCCGTTCCTCGATGCTGCACCCCCAGACATTAGCATCATCGCTAGCAGAAGAGGGGAAGGGGCTTGCTACCTCGAACGTTCAAAACCAAGTTACGAGCATTGGTTTCCTCTTCTCCTCTCCACCAAAGCAATTCTTGCTTTGCTTCCTCTTCCTCTTTACCAAATTTTCTCTGGGGACTAAGTCTCTCCATGGTTATACCGCTTCTTCCTCACTTTGCTAACTGTAAAGACACAAAGAAATGGGCTGGCACGAAAGGTAGGAACTAGCATGCAAAAATTACGAGTAAAAAAGATAAATGTTTACATCCAACAATGTCGAATCGCTTTCGACATTGATCATGGGGACGCTCGGTCTTGCACCTAGTACAATCTTTCATGGAAAAACTAAGTCTATGTATTGTCCAATCATTGAAACGCCTCGGCCCCTTCTTTTGACGCTGACGAGGGGAGCCACCCCGTCCTTTTGGCCCATGCATCAATTCAGCTGGATATAGTAGCCAGATCCGAGGATTCAACTCCGCCTCCGCCGAAAGCAGCCCTACCTCGGCAAACTCCTTAGTCGGCTGACAAAGTCATTGGGTCCACTCATATTGGGCTGACAAAGAAAGGTTTAAGAGGTGGGATCCTTGCAAGGAGACCGGAACTCCCAACCTTGACGGCTCTCTACCCGGATAACGTGATTGTCCCAAACAAGAACTTTGCTAGACATGGGGAGAAGCAATCTTTGGTTTTTTGGGGGCACTCCTCATAACAACGAGCCAATTTTCCTTGATAACTTGGACTACGTAAAAATGACTAAAGCACCCACGGTCGGCTCAAAACCTAGGCTACTACAGAAAGCACAATGAAGCTCACAAGAACCCTAGTGCCACCTGCTCCGAGCATGGCTGCAGACCGCCTTTAACATCATCCAATAAATTCATTCATGAATGGGTCCGGGCGGAAGACGAAGCCCCCGTCAAACCGTTCAAAATAATAGACATGGATATAATCTTGGTTGTGCAGTAAAATACCGCTTCTTCTCATCGGGCCTCAGGTCAAGCTCGCCCATATAAGTTAGTTTGTACTCGATTCTATCCACCCCGTACTTGGAATATAACTTCTATCACGGGATCCCCTGTGCTTTGGAGCCCTCTCCCTTTGCTTTCCTCGGCTCTCCCTTCTTCGTACCTCGCCGCCATCGCCTTGGGCACCTTCCACCGAAGCGCGCCGCACACTATTTGAGTAGATTTGAGGAGGGTACTCCTTCTCTTCCCGTCATATCTCGCATAAAGACGAGGAGACAAAGTTAGTTACCTCACAACGGCCGATTTTAGGACGGAAGGGAGCTTCCCTCCCTCGTCATGTCTTATGGCCGAGTGAGGGAGCCGTACACTCCTTCGACGCTCACGCATTTCGCGATTGGAGGCCGGGTAGAACAGCTTCGATGTGCTCCATCATCTCATCCCTATCCTCAAAAACTATTACGCTAGCGAACCGGACTCAATCCTATCTATTCTTGTGGAATCTCAGGGTATCAAGGAATAATCGAGGTCCCGCCATAACCTTTAATTGCTTGCTTATTTCATCCAAGGTCAAAGCATCATCCAAGGTCCCCTCTCTCTACGATATACCCTTAGATTGCCAAATAAGAATATCCATAACGGAACCTGGGGGAATGATCCCAAGAATCGAGCCATCTAAGGGGAATCAAAGATTAAAGGGGGAGTTCGTTCCAATATTAAAAAGTGTTCAAACAAGACTCCAAAAGAAAATTAAAGTTTGAAAAAGTTTTGAAAGTTTAAAACTTGAAATCATGAAGAAAAGCTCTATTCTTCAACAATGGCGGTTCGTGCTTTCTTGACATATTCAAAATTCTTTCCAAAACACCCTAGAAAACTTGAAATCAAAAGCGAAATGCGGAAAGGGGAAAGAATTTCTATACCCGAGCAAGGAAATGAATGGAATCACAACAAAAAGCAACGTCGCCGGAAAGATAAATGCTTCGCCGGAATCTGAAACGATGAACGCCCGTGGTTCTGGCCGGAGATCTTTGCCTTTTGCTCTCGAATAATCGGGGTTTGTAAAGAATGAAATGAAAGTGGTTTTAGCTTTTTATAACCCCTTAATCGGGTCAAAACCCATGGGTAAAGAGGGAAAACGGGTAAGGCGCCCCAAGAATTAAAAATGCACAAAACGGTTTTCGAGGCTGTGACAAGACTACGCGAGACCCCGAATCCCGGAACCTACATCGTGTCCCGAGCCGGAGCGTCCTCAAACCAACCCAAATTTCCTTAACTTTTAAAACCTTTTAATTATCATTCAAAAAGAAATACAATTGTTGTAATCATTTCAAAATAAATCTACACTCTCCTTTTCACAAAGGAGGAATAGTTGACTAACTTAGAAAGTAAGAAACTCGTTTTAATTACAAAAGGCCTCTGCTATAACATAAAAATGAAGATTTATAAATACAATTCCATAAATGAATTATACCAAAGCACACTTCCTATACCAACCTAATCATACCCCGACAATTCCCACAATATAACTTCCAAACTCCTCACCGCCCTTACTTGGCCGGTCCACCTGCCTCGCAATCTAAAAACAAGAAAGGGAGCAGGGGTGAGAATAAATCTCAAGAAGCTATTATGAATGCAAAGAATATGCCATATAAGATGCAACACATAACAAGTTGCATATAACACGTTGGAAAAGCCGTAAACACCTTACATTACCTTGGTTTACCTTTTCCCGTCCGACATGTAGTCGTACAACATTGGGTATAATAATACTCCAATCTTACAGCTGAGCCGCTTAAGCAATACTCACGTCTTATAAGACCCGTTTTTCAAGGAACCAAATAAGACAAGAGCAACTCTGTAAGGCTTTTGGCTCAATACAGATGCTATACCCCATCCCGTGGCCACAGGAGGGGACGGCCACGTATATAACATAATCCGATCACATTAGGTCACACTTCCATAATTGATCGTATTATGTTATACCCCCAAATGTCACCGACTCACACATTATCAAGCACATAATAGATACTTGAATAAATCCACAAAGGGGATAAACAACATAAAGCAACATGGTAAAATATACTCATGCTCAATCAACATCATAAGCCAAGCAACATTTCTTTAACACACTTTGCATAATTTAGCAATATAGCCACATGGTAAAATATACTCATGTTCAACGATAATCGTAGTGCAAAGATTTATGTAATACACTAAGCATAATCCAATCCATGAATAGGTACTCAAGTAAGATAATGAGATATCATCAACCTATCTTACTTAGTCATTATACGACAATATATGATCTCTATAAGGATCCAAGTTAACTCTACCAAGTTGGAGTCACCTTTAATAAACCGTCAAATGATTTCTAAGTCGAAGATAGAGTGCCTCCATATTTTCATTTAAACCCCATTTAAGGTGCCATTAAGTGATACAATTGTTCTAAGTATAACTTAGGTTAAAAGGATTAATTCATATCCGAAAAGGTTAGGTTCCAAACTTTATATCGGTTAAGGATCATGCTAGGAGGTTACTAGTGAAAATTCAAATAAACAGAAACTAGGCCAATTTCGCCAACATGGGCGATCCGTCATAACCTCGGGCGACCGCCCAAGAGGGATTTCTAGGCATCATAACTTCTGTCAAGATGGCTAGCGCCGTCATCACCACTTGGGCGACCGCCCAAGACCCCCTCAAAGAAGCTCTATTTCCAAACCTTTGTTTACTTAGGTTCTTCTTTTCCCTTTTTACATCTTCCTACTTTCATAATCACCCAAAAGAATTTCCAAATTTTACAAACTCATTCTAAATCCTTTAAACCAAAATAACATAATTCTAGATTATTTTCCACAAGATTTCCAACCCATTTTATCAACTCATTTCAAGTAAATCCTCTAAAATTAACTCAACCCATTTCTTTCATTCTAAATCAATTTCTAAGAACAAAAGCCTCATTTTATTTCATTTAAACTCAAAGTGATCTAAACCTAGATTTATTACCACTTGATTTTCCACCCAATTTACTACCATTTTCAAGATTTAACATTTTAAATCTAACTCCACCCATTTCTTTCACTCAATCAACTTCTAAGAATCATAACATCCTTTCTATGTCATTTATCACATCCTCAAGTCCCAAAAAGAGTTCTAAGGGCAATAAACAACCATTATCATCACAAGAACAACATTAGCTAGTTCATGAAAGCATTCATAGAAGGAAAGGTCATAATAACTTACTTTAAAATAGGAGATGGATTTAGGACTTTCTTAGCTTGATTGATTCTTCTAGATGATCCCACTTCAAAAGTACCCTTCAACTTGAAAATGGTGGAGGAATGGCTTAGATACAAGACTTGGGGTGGGAGCTTCCATGGAGGTTTTCTTGCTAGGGAAAGTATGAGAAAATGAAAGAGTAAGGAGGAAGGAGGGAGGTGGAGTATATAATTGGTAAAAGGGGAAGGGGGGCCGGATTTAAGGAGGGATATGGGAAGTGGTATGGGGAAGTAAGAGAAAAGTATGGTCCCCCATACCCAATTTAGGCTTTCACATTTATTTCTTTCCTCTACACAAAATAAAGCCTAACTACTCACATTTTATTTATTGTCAATTATTATACTTTCCCCATGGACTTTATTTAATTTTCTCAATTATCTCATCCTAATAAAAGAAATCAAAGATATAAAAACGAACACATAATATTAACAATAATATTAAAAGCACACAATATTATACTAAAATTGTGCCTAGGGTTAGGTCGTTACACTCACTCCTTAAAGAAAATTCGTCCCGAATTTGACCGTCACCTACCTAACTCGATCAACCCGCCTCAGCTGCCACATGTGGCACCTCTCGACTTCAATTCTTAAACAAATTTCTTCAATGTTGTGATTCTTCCCAAAATTTTCTAATTCCATTAATAATATGATATTACCACTTAATGATCCAAGAATACTATACACATATCACCAACCCGAATTTTCACGATCTCAATAAAAATATAAACAATTAAAAGTATTACAACTTGTGTCACCAAATATATTACAATATCACATTAAAACTTCAAATATTCTATAAGCTTCTCCAAGCCAGTCTATAAGTCAAATTACCAACCTTTTCTAAAGCTTCAAATGGGTTAACGAACCTTGGCGCCAATTTACCTTAGGCCTTGCCTCTCCAAACTCACCCAACAAATTAGAGATCGATTTTTTTTTCTCAAACTATGCCTCATACAGCTTTTATCTTAATGTTAGCATGATAACTACTATTATACGCACTCAACCAACCGGTAACCATACGTACTATTGACTACTAACATCCATTGTTCATGCCCATAGCATATCATCAACAACAAGTAATGATTCCTCAACTTTTTACAAGGTTAAACTTAATAGCATTCCTACCTTCCCAAAAGGACCTTCCCGAACGTTGTCTATCCAATCCATTTAACACTATGGGTTTTATACAATCGAACCATCCCCTAACATATGTGAGAGGACTTTATTAATAACATCTCATCAAGCTATATATATAACGAGTAGAAAATATAATTCAAACTTTCTATAACAAAATAACATACCCTTCTTTACTTCCAATGTAACTCAATCACAAAATCTATAAGTGATAAAACTCTCAAGTTCAACCTAGAACTCCAAATGCTCTAATAAATCTTCTAACGTCAATATTCTATTATCACAATTAAAGGTTTCAATTATGTTCCGGCCTAGTGACAAATCAATATTCAAATTGAATGGTTGGCCGCCCACAACGGAGCCGATCCAACTCCAAAACAAAACCGAGTCTACTGTGACCGACACAATAATAATCCCACACTTATCAAATCATTTCTCGAATCAAAACTTGAATACAATTAATCATTATAGGAAACTAGGTTGCATTTTCTACTTGCTTCTGAACAATTTACATCTTTAGGATACCCATTCTTTCTAAAAATTTCAGCATCTTTCCGAATTCCAAAGGATACTATAAAAAGAGATTCAAAGAGACCCGAATGGTTTATTTATTTAAAACCGGCCCATACCAGCTTTTAATTAACTAAACCACTCACAATTTAAGAACTTTCAAAAGATTGATAAGTTAACAAAATTAACTCGAGTGATTTGAATTATCTACAACCGCCCCATACCAGCTTGTAGATAGTTAAATTACTCACAAGATTTTAATTTACACGAAAACGGTTTATCGACCTTATTAAATCAACTATCCTCGAAGGGCACAATTGCTCATACCGAATTCAATATATAGTCCAAAGTTTTAAGGCACATTTAAAACAATTCTAACATAATTTTCTTGTTTGACTTCTATTTATAATGTAGCCACCACTCAAAATATTTTTACTTAGTTAAATTCCCTATGAGAAAACACAATCTCGCAATACTTATTACTATCTCCGATAAATAACACTAAAACATTCCTTAAGATTATAAACTTGGTAAATCATCCTCAATTCAATAATTCTTCAAGTTGAATATTCAACACCCTTACTAAATTTGAGTCATCTATTCCCTACCTTTCGATATTGGTATTGTACCTAGCAACAACATATTGTAAACATCTAGTTCCCGATCAAATACCATAATTTCTAAATCAGAAAAATATAATTGGAACTCACATAGGTCAATCATCCCCAAATTTCAATTAAACATTAACGGTATAATTCTAACTTATCTCCCTATAACCATCAACAACTCAAAATTCGTATAACGTAAATATCTTCCAAGCATCACACCAATCCCTTTATATGAGTCACGCAACTAAGTCAACCTATACGGTGTAATCATCCTATAGTATCCTTTGCCTTCCAATAAGATTTATCCTCGTTTTATTTTCTCAACTAATGATAATCATCTCTCAAAAACAACCCATATACATAATTTACCAATTCCTCGAAGTTGGATCCTACAAGTCACCAATAATTACATCTATTATACTTCTTCGCATTTACTCTATTTACCTTTCCCATAACTAGTACACAATCCACAAATCAAAACGGTCATACTAGATATAAGTGTTGTCTTAAGTGTATTCTTAAAGCAAATATTCACCGTAATTGTAAACACTCCGAAGAATTCAACTAATAACCATTGAGTATCCTATTAGCTTTCTAGAATCGGTCATACAAATCATCAACAAATGATAACGAATACTTATTCTTCACGCTACTAATTTCAGATCTCCCTAATCTATAATTAACCACCAAGTATCATCTTTTCTAAATATAGTACTAATTTATCCTTACGGAGAGTCGCTAAGCTAATCATCTTCTTTATCAAATACTTTCCCAAGATGAATCATCAAGTCCATCATCCCAATTAGTGTCCTCTATCTAGGAATCTGAATGCCAAAATAATACCTTATAGCAACTCAAAATCTCAATATCCTGGTATGATACCTGATGAAAACCCATTTTGAAACTCACATAGAAAACACCACTTAATCAACTAATAGCACATAAGGCAAAGATATATTGGTTCTATAAGATCTCGTACTTCGCGATATTTATACAACCCATATAATCCCACTTAGACTATCACTTTCAATACTAGTCTCATATATCTAGTCTCCACCATGAGACACTATCAATAACTAATCATGCAATTATACAACCATAAACCACTCTTAATTAGGCCATGTACCTAACCTCAACTAAGAGTTCACAAATTCATTTATCACCGTACAGAGATAACCCAAGTGTCCTTTACTCAAATTTAACACATAACTCAAATAACCTTCACATTCTTTAGATCATACTTTCGACATTTAAGCATATGTGACATAATATCAATTAATAATTTATCCGACTCAATTACACACGGAGGTAAATCAAACGTAGATAAGGAGACTCGCTTCTGCGAGTCCTCCTTAAACACAACAACTACTCAAATAATTCCGGTTAATATAACGATGATTCACATTGGTAACTCGACCAAATCCACCGGCAATACATGCCCACTTAATCACAACTACCATGATACACAAGAATGATTCGAGGTACTCTCCCATAGGAGTAGAACCTTCAAAGACATAAGGCAACTTTTGGGCCAATTATGCAAATAAAGATGGAATGTAATGCCACATGAGAACGTAATGAATAAGGATTTATAAAAGTATGAACCCTAACTCCCGAGACAGTAAAATACCTCAAATGATGGTGGAGGAATCTATCTTTCCATAACTCACCTTTCCTTGATTCCTTGGTTGGTCAATATCATTTTCTCGTCTTTGAACAATTTCCGCATTAAACTCTCGACGTAAGTTATCGCACACTCTCACTCAAACCTAGACTCTACCCGAGAACTCTAACCGAGCTCTGATATTCAACCGTGAGGACCCCGACCCGGAACCTACACGTGTCCCGAGCTGGAGCGTCCTCAAACTAACCCAAATTTCCTTAACTTTTAAAACCTTTAATTATCATTCAAAAATAAATACAATTGTTGTAATCATTTCAAAATAAATCTACACCTCTTCACAATGGAGGAATAGTTGACTAACTTAGAAAGTAAGAAACTGCATTTTAATTACAAAAGGCCTCGGTTATAACATAAAATGAAGATTTATAAATACAATTCCATAAATGAATTATACCAAAGCACACTTTCTATACCAACCTAATCATACCCGCATAATTCCCACAATATAACTTCCAAACTCCTCACCGCCCTTACTTGGCCGGTCCAATTGTCTCTAATCTAAAAACAAGAAAGGGAGAGGGGTGAGAATAAATCTCAAAGCAAGCTATTATGAATGCAAAGAATATGCCATATAAGATGCAACACATAACAAGTTGCATATAACACGTTGGAAAAGTAAACACCTTACATTACCTTGGTTTACCTTTTCCCGTCTCGAGCGATAGTCGTACAACATTGGGTATAATAATACTCCAATCTTACGGTGAGATGCTTAAGCAATACTCACGTCTTATAAGACCCGTTTTTCAGGGAACCAAATAAGACAAGAGCAACTCTGTAAGGCTTTTGGCTCAATACAGATGCTATACCCCATCCTGTGGCCACAGGAGGGGACGGCCACGAATATAACATAATCCGATCACATTAGGTCACACTTCCATAATTGATCGTATTATGTTATACCCCCAAATGTCACCGACTCACACATTATCAAGCACATAATAGATACTTGAATAAATCCACAAAGGGGATAAACAACATAGCAACATGGTAAAATATACTCATGCTCGAATCAACATCATAGTGCAACATTTCTTTAACACACTTTGCATAATTAAGCAATATAGTCACATGGTAAAATATACTCATGTTCAACAATAATCAGAGTGCGGCATTTATGTGATACACTAAGCATAATCCAATCCATGAATAGGTACTCAAGTATGATAATGAGATATCATCAACCTATCCTTACTTAGACATTATTCGACAATATATGATCTCTATAAGGATCCAAGTTCACTTTACCAAGATGGAAGTCACATTTAATAAGTGTCCAGACAAGATTGTCGAATCAATTCTGAGTCGTATTTAAAGTGCTTCCTTAGTTCCATTTAAACCCCATTTGAGATGCCATTAAGTGATACAATTTCTAATATAACTTAAGTGTAAAAGGATTAATTCATATCCGATTTGGATTAGGTTCCACTAACTTTATAATGATTAAGAGTCATGCCGAGTAGGTTGTTGGTAAATCAATAAGAAAAAGACTAAGGAGGATCGGCATGGTGGGCGGCGCGGGCAGCAGGCGACCGCCCCAGTGGTTAAGGAACACCCAGTTCTTTGCCCTGCTTGGGCGACCAGCTCGGCTCCTGCTTGGGCGGCCGCGAGGCTTTCCTAAGGCACTCTTGCTTACGGCGTGGGCGGCCGCTCGTGCCTCCTCTTGGGCGGCCGCGAGTGCCCCAATCCGAGACTTTCCCAGATTTCATTTCTTTCGCGACTTTATTTCCTCTTCTTTTATTCTAACCCAATATTCAAGAATACAAGAGGATCTCTAACTTAACCATTTCTCATCCTAAATCATTTAAACCCCAAAATAATATAAATCCAATTTATTTTCCACAAGATTTTCAACCCATTTTAATAACACATTTCAAATTAAATCTTCTAACTAATTTCAACCCATTTCTTATACTCCCGATTCACTTCCGTGAACAATAATATCATTCCATGTTATTTACCCATTTCTCGACTTTAAAGAGGATTCCAAAACATTCTAAACTAATTCCACCCATTTCTTTCATTCTTTAACACTTCTAAGAATCATAACATTTCCTTCTATGATCATAAATCACATACCTCAAGTCCCAAAGAGAGTTTCCAAAGCATCGATAAACAAGCATTTTAATAACAATAACAACAATAAATATCTCATGAACATTTATAGAAGAGAAGGGTCATAATAACTTACTTTAAAATAGGAGATGGATTTAGGACTTTCTTAGCTTGATTGATTCTTCTAGATGATCCCACTTCAAAAGTACCCTTGAACTTGAAAATGGTGGAGGAATGGCTTAGATACAAGACTTGGGGTGGGAGCTTCCATGGAGGTTTTCTTGCTAGGGAAAAGTATGAGAAAATGAAAGAGTAAGGAGGAAGGAGGGAGGTGGAGTATATAATTGGTAAAGGGGAAGGGGGGGCCGGATCAAGGAGGGAGTATGGGGAAGGGTATGGGGAAGTAAGAGAAATGTATGGTCCCCCATACCCAATTTAGGCTTTCAGCATTTATTTCTTTCCCCTACACAAAATAAAGCCTAACTACTCACATTTTATTTATTGTCAATTATTATACTTTCCCCATGGACTTTATTTAATTTTCTCAATTATCTCATCCTAATAAAAGAAATCAAAGATATAAAAACGAACATATAATATTAACAATAATATTAAAAGCACACAATATTATACTAAAATTGTGCCTAGGGTTAGGGTCGTTACACTCACTCCCCCTTAAAGAAAATTCGTCCCGAATTTGACTGTCACTTACCTAACTGATCAACCCGCCTCAGTTACATGTATACCTCAGACTTCAATTCTCAAACAGTCTCTTCAATGTGGTGATTCTTCCAAAAATTTTTTTTTTTTCTAATTCCATTAATAATATGATGTTACCACTCAATGACCCAAGCATACTATACAATTATCACTAACGCGAATTTTCACGATCTTAATGAAAATATAAATAAATAAAAGTATTACAACTTATGTCACCAAATACATTACAATATCACATTAAAACTTCAAATACTCTATAAGCTTCTCCAAGCCAGTCTATAAGTCGAATCACCAACCTTTTCTAAAGCTTCAAATGGATTAACGAACCTTGGCGCTAATTTACCTTAGGACTTGCCTCTCCAAACTCATCCCAACAAATTAGAGATCGATATTTTCTTCTCAAACTATGCCTCATACAGTTTTATCTTAATGTTAGCATGATAACTACTATTATACACACTCAACCACTGGTAACCATACGTACTATTGACTACTAACATCCATTGTTCATGCGCGTAGCATATCATCAACAACAAGTAATGATTCCTCAACTTTTTACAAGGTTAAACTTAATAGCATTCCTACCTTCCCAAAAGGACCTTCCCGAATGTTGTCTATCTACAAGAAAACTGATCATTAACAACGTTTTTAGGCACAACGTTTTTTATAAAATGTTGTTGTTGATTATATAAGACAACGTTTTTTTTTAAATGTTGTGTTTTTATAAAATGACAACGTTTTTTTGTTTGAACGTTGTAGAACAAATTATAGGACAGCGTTTTCATAAAAACGTTGCACATATTAACAACGTTTGTTATTTTAAACGTTGTACCTGGTTCCCACGTTTTATTAAAAAACGTTGTTGAAAGGGTTTCTAAAATTTCATTGTTCCCGCGGTCCCGCGCCTCGGTTGAAAAATCAAAAAACAAAAAACCTAAATAAAACAAAAAAACCCGCGTGTCTAATTTTCCCATATTCTCTGAGTAAACCCACGTCTGGCCAAATCCCCAATTTCTTTTCTTCTTCTCGCCCGTTTCCTCCATAGCCGCTCTCCATCGCCAAGGCGCTAGAGCAGAGAGATGACAGACAACAAAGTGGCTGATACTTAACAATTGTCTGCACTTATGATTTCTTGATCGACTCTGCCAAATCCCCAATTTCTTTTCACTCGTATTTCTCTCTCGCAACTAACCCTACCCATCGCTCTTCTTCCTTCATCGCCTGCCACGTTTCAACGGATTAGAAGCTAAGGAAGCTATATCCGCCATTAGCAAGGTTAGTTTCAGTTTTAGCTAATTTTAGGGTTTTATTGTTAGGTTTCAATGTGATGGGTGGGGTTTCACGAATTTGGTGCTGGGTTTTTTAGGGTCAGACATTAACATCCTACATGTACGAAGATTTGTTGTTTTTTTGTACGTATTTCCCTCAATTTTGTTTTACAAAAAAAAAAATTAAATTAAATTGAGGATAGATGTGTTCTGTGTTTTGAAACTGATAACTGGTGATAGAACAAGCTTTGTTGAATTTTGTATTCATCATCAGCTGTGTGAATTTCTTGTTCATCACCCATGTGAACTCTAGCTAGTTTTATCACCTGTTGAATTTGAACTTATTATGAGCGTTTACAATGCTAATTTCTAAATGATATGGTATCAGGAATGTTCTTGGGCAGCTTGTTGCAGGTATACCAAAGGTTGTAACCGTTACACCTGAGGAGCATGAAGACATTGAACGGGTTACTCTAATGTGCTGAATCTGTTACTTCAAGCATCAAAATGTGTTTGCAAGTATCTTTTTAATGATATAAATATTGTTTCAAATTGTTACTTCAAGCATCAAAAACTTTCTAGTCTGGATTATGGCATACTTGTTAACCTATATGTGTGTGAGGGTCCTGAGGGAAAACAATTTCTAATACGCTGGAAAAGGTTAATCAATGCTATGGTCAATTGTTAATGTAGAAGGCTCTAATTTCTTTGTACTCACTGTCATATTGAATAGTTTGCAATATAAATGGGTCTCTTTTTTGGTCCATAATTACTATTTACTCTGTCCCAAAAAATTGAGCAATTTTGACATTCATTTTGGGACGGAGGGAGTAAATTACTACATCTATGTTTTCAACAATTCGGGACAGTTCATTGAGCATCACACTTTACAAGAGCAATGTTGTGGTTTCATTTCTGTGCTGCTCAAAGTTTTTCAAAGTAAAGCAACCAAAGATGGGGTAGATAATAGATGACACCATTATTTTTATTCTGAGTCCATGAATAGTCCCTGTGATTTCCTTTATATTTTAAACTAGTTCCTGCCATTTCATTTTCTCTTTTTTTTTTTTTTTGAATTAGTTCGCAACTACAATACTGTATAATAACATCTTCTAGGCTAAAAAGTTCACCTATTCATTTGACTTCTTGTTTTAATTATATCTTGTTTCTTTAGGATTTGGTGCCTAATCTCGGCTTTGAATCTCTTAATGTAGTTGTCATGGGTGAATAAGGAATGAAGTCGCATTCTGATGAGCAAGAACAATTGCATATGAATCTGTTAGAGTCAATCATAGCATTCAGAAGGGTATTGCTTCAAATTTTAAGCTGTACTGTTTGCTTTGTTAAACATCTTCTGGACTCTGCATCCACACTTCTTAAGGTATAAACTTCATATTTTAAGTTGTACTGTTTGCTTTGTTAACTAACCCTTAGTACACCAAATCTTTATAATAACAAGTTCTAGGCTAATTCCTCAATATTCCACCTATTTACTTGACTTTTTGTTTCAACTATATCTTCTTTTTTTTTCCTCAGGGACTTGGTGCCTAATCTTGGCTTTGAATCTCTTTATTTAGTTGCCATTTCTGAACAAGGAATGGAGCTGCATTTTGGAGCAAGGGCAGTTTCATATGTATCTTTTAGAGCCCATCATGGCATTCAGAAAAGTGTTGCTTCAAATTTGAAGCTGTGCTGATGCACTGTTGAACATCTTTTAGAATGTAATTTTTCTCTTCTTGTACATGATGTATTCTTCAACCTGTGCAAAAACCCGTGTCCCCATTTCCATTGAGGTTTTCCATGGCATTGGAGAGTTTTTCCGCTTTGCTATTCCTTCTGGAATTACTACTTTATTACACCTTCCCCTTTGTTGGATACTTGTGTTCAAATCTGGCCTCGGTAGCAGAGGAGCTGCACTTGCGAATTCTGTTTCTTATTGGATTAATGTATTTCTTTTAGCACTTTATATTAAGTTTTCATCTTTTTGTGCAAAGATATGGACCAGATTCTCTAAACAAGCCCTGCACAATGTTCTCACTTTTGTTAAACTCGCAATCCCTTCAGTTGTTATGGTTTGGTAAGTTAACTGGCTATATCAGCTTTCGCTTTGCAATTTTTTTTAGCAAAATTTCCAAATTATTTATACCCTTTACGTAAGAATGTTCTGGCTTTATATTATTGCTATTGTTTTCTTGAACAGCTTGGAAATGTGGTCATTTGAGACCAATTTATGATGTTGATGTAGGTGACCAATTTATGTCTGAAGGTGTAAGTCAGAAATAGGTAATTACTTGGATGATCAGCAGCTTTTTGGATTTCCGGCATTGCCCTTACAAGTTGAAAGGAAGCAGTGTAAGTCAACAAATGAGACAATGGAGAAAAACTTGGAAAGGAGGCAGAAGAGGATGATCAAGAACCGCGAGTCTGCTGCTAGGTCAAGAGCCAGAAAACAGGTATATATATAATCTCAATTGCATTTAGTTTACATACTAGAACTGCATTATTGAGATGCTTTATAACAATATGAATCTCTCTCTCTCTCTCTCTCTCTCATTCATTTTTGTTACTTTTTAGGCTCATACAACCATGTTGGAGAATCATGTGTCTGAGTTAAGGAGAAGAAACAACTGGCTCAAAAAGTTTAAGGTATATATACAATGTATATATGTATGTAATATGTATGTATATGTGTGTGTACATTTCATTTGTTGTTTATAATACTTATATATATCTTTGAAAACTTTTTTTTTTTTTTGAGAAACCATCTAACATGTTGATCATTGGATCGATAGCAGGAAGCGGAAATGGTACTAAATTCGGATAAACAAGCTGCCCCTCGATTCCAACTGCGACGAACCACTTCATCCACCTTCTAGCAGCTCTATATTTACATTCTCTTTTTAAAAGACATAATCGACACGTAGAAGCTACACTTGCTCTTCATCCTAAAATTATAACAATTGCTGAAGATGTAAGCAACTTGTTCTCTTCAGTTTTGCATGAATCTACTTGATATATCTGTGTTAACTTAGGCTATGGTTGTTAACTGTTACAGTAGATTTTTGCCGTAGTTATTCAAGAAATTTCTGCATGCGCCAAATTTTTCTATCTACTGGCTGTGAACATACTTTATGATGATCTGGCATTCAATAATCAAAAACTTAATTTCTTTGTGAGTAAGATCGATAGCACTTGATCGTTGTAGTCTGTTTGTATCTTAACATTTATAAGGAGCAGTTGTCACTAGGTCCATATTTGAGTATAATCATCTTTCCTTTTTTTTTTGTGGTTAAAAATAAATTTGGATATAAAAACTTATTCTGATGGCTTCATATTGATCTTTCCTTTTTTTTTTCTCCTTATTTGCAGATTTTGGGTACTCCAAGCATGGAAGAAATTAAAGGCATGAACCCTTGGAAAAGTTCAGATTTTCACAGGTCATCCATGGCGCAAGGTATCTGCTCTTTGGATGCGGAAATAATTTATAAAGTTAATTAAGATGTTTGTCCGTGTATAGGTGCGTTTGTATTAGGTTTGATTTGATTAGCACTTTAGGGGACATATTTGTGACGTTGGTTTACTGTTACAATTTTGTTTCTTTATGAATTGTACGTGGAATTAATTTGTAAAGTAAACAAGAAATAAATTTTATTTATATTTGATGTGACTAGTGCTTTTACGAGTTGTTTCAGCACGTAGGTTGAATGTGAATTGGGGAAAGAGTAGAAAAATAAAATTTATTTAAAAAAAGTAAATCTTTTCACAACGTTTTAAAAATGTTGTTTTAAGGTTTTCTACAACGTTTCTAAAACGTTGTCTTAGATCCTATTACAACGTTTATGAAAAACGTCGTCAAAAATAGGACAACGTTTTTAAAACGTTGTCTTAGATCCTATTACAACATTTTTAAAACGTTGTCTTATACCCTATTACAACGTTTATAAAAAATGTTGTCTTAGACCCTACTACAACGTTTATAAAACGTTGTCTTAGACCCTACTACAACGTTTATAAAACGTTGTCTTAGACTGGGACCTAAGACAACAGTGGATGACACAACGTTTTCAAAAATGTTGTCAAAGGTCTTTAACAACGTTTAAAAAACGTTGTGAAAGCCCATTTTTGTTGTAGTGGGCCAATCCATTTAACACTATGGGTTTTATACAATCGAACCATCCCCTAACATATGTGAGGACTTTATTAATAACATCTCATCAAGCTATATATATAACGAGTAGAAAATATAATTCAACTTTCTATAACAAAATAACATACCCTTCTTTACTTCCAATGTAACTCAATCGCAAAATCTATAGTGATAAAACTCTCAAGTTCAACCTAGAACTCTAAATGCTTTAATAAATCTTCTAACGTCAATATTCTATTATCACAATTAAAGGTTTCAATTATGTTCCGGCCTAGTGACAAATCAATATTCAAATTGAATGGTTGGCCGCCCACAACGGAGCCGATCCAACTCCAAAACAAAACCGAGTCTACTGTGACCGACACAATAATAATCCCACACTTATCAAATCATTTCTCGAATCAAAACTTGAATACAATTAATCATTATAGGGGAACTAGGTTGCTTTTCTACTTGCTTCTGTACAATTTATATCTTTAGGATACCAAGTCTTTCTAAAAAATTACAACATCTTTCAGAATTCGAAAGGATAATATAAAAAGAGATTCAAAGAGACCCGAATGGTTTATTTATTTAAAACCGGCCCATACCAGTTTTAATTAACTAAACCACTCACAATTTAAGAACTTTCAAAAGATTGATAAGTTAACAAAATTAACTCGAGTGATTTAATTATCTACAACCGTCCCATACCAGTTGTAGATAGTTAAATTACTCACAGATTTTAATTTACACGAAAACGGTTTACTGACCTTATTAAATCAACTATCCCCGAAGGGCACAATTGCTCATACCGAATTCAATATATAGTCCAAAGTTTTAAGGCACATTTAAAACAATTCTAACATAATTTTCTTGTTTGACTTCTATTTATAATGTAGCCACCACTCATAATATTTTTACTTAGTTAAATTCCCTATGAGAAAACACAATCTCGTAATACTTATTACTATCTCCGATAAATAACACTAAAACATTCATTAAGATTATAAATTTGGTAAAGCATCCTCAATTCAATAATTCTTCAAGTTGAATATTCAACACCCTTACTAAATTTGAGTCATCTATTCCCTACCTTTGATATTGGTATTGTACTTAGCAACAACATATTGTAAACATCTAGTTCCCGATCAAATACCATAATTTCTAAATCAGAAAATATAATTGGAACTCACATAGATCAATCATCCCCAAATTTCAATTAAACATTAATGGTATAATCTAACTTATCTCCCTATAACCATCAACAACTCAAAATTCGTATAACGTAAATATCTTCCAAGCATCACACCAATCCCTTATATGAGTCACGCAACTAAGTCAACCTATACGGTGTAATCATCCTAAAGTATCATGTCTTCCAATAAGATTTATCCTCGTTTTATTTTCTCAACTAATGATAATCATCTCTCAAAACAACCCATATACATATTTTACCAATTCCTGAAGTTGATCCTACAAGTCACCAATAATTACATCTATTATACTTCTTCGCATTTACTCTATTTACCTTCCCATAACTAGTACACAATCCACAAATCAAAACGGTCATACTAGATAAGTGTATTCTTAAAGCAAATATTCACTGTAATTGTAACACTCCGAAAAATTCAACTAATAACCATTGAGTATCCTATTAGTTTCTAGAATCGGTCATACAATTCATCAACAAATGATAACGAATACTTATCCTTCACAGTTACTAATTTGAGATCTCTCTAATCTTTAATTAACCACCAAGTATCATCTTTTCTAAATATAGTACTAATTTATCCTTACGGAGAGTCGCTAAGCTAATTATCTTCTTTATCAAATACTTTCCCAAGATGAATCATCAAGTCCATCATCCCAATTAGTGTCCTCTATCTAGGAATCCGAATGCCAAAATAATACCTTATAGCAACTCAAAATCTCAATATCCTGGTATGATACCTGATGAAAACCCATTTTGAAACTCACATAGAAATCACCACTTAATCAACTAATAGCACATAAGGCAAAGATATATTGGTTCTATAAGATCTCGTACTCGCGATATTTTATAACCCATATAATCCCACTTAGACTATCACTTTCAATACTAGTCTCATATATCTAGTCTCCACCATGAGACACCATTGAATAACTAATCATGCAATTATACAACCATAAACCACTCTTAATTAGGCCATGTACCTAACCTCAACTAAGAGTTCACAAATTTATTTATCACTGTACAGGAGATAACCCAAGTGTCCTTTACTCAAATTTAACACATAACTCAAATAACCTTCACATTCTTTAGATCATACTTTCGACATTTAAGCATATGTGACATAATATCAATTAATAATTTACCCGACTCAATTACACACGGAGGTAAATCAAAAGTAGATAAGGAGACTCGCTTCTTGCGACAGTCCTCCTCAAACACAACAACTACTCAAATAATTCGGTTAATATAACGATGATTCACGGATTGGTAACTCGACCAAATCCACCGGCAATACATGCCCACTTAATCACAACTATCATGATACACAAGAATGATTCGAGGTACTCTCCCATAGGAGTAGAACCTTCAGCACATAAGGCAACTTTTGGGCCAATTATGCAAATAAAGATGGAATGTAATGCCACATGAGAACGAATGAACAAGGATTTATAAAAGTATGAACCCTAACTCCTGAGACAGGTAAAATACCTCAAATGATGGTGGAGGAATCTATCTTTCCATAACTCACCTTTCCTTGATTCCTTGGTTGGTCAATATCATTTTCTGTCTTTGAACAATTTCCTGCATTAAACTCTCGACGTAAGTTATCGCACACTCTCACTCGGCCTAGACTCTGCAGAGAACTCTAACCGAGCTCTGATACCAACTGTGAGGACCCCGACCCGGAACCTACACGTGTCCCGAGCTGGAGCGTCCTCAAACTAACCCAAATTTCCTTAACTTTTAAAACCTTTAATTATCATTCAAAAATAAATACAATTGTTGTAATCATTTCAAAATAAATCTACACCTCTTCACAATGGAGGAATAGTTGACTAACTTAGAAAGTAAGAAACTGTTTTAATTACAAAAAGGCCTCGGTTATAACATAAAATGAAGATTTATAAATACAATTCCATAAATTAATTATACCAAAGCACACTTTCTATACCAACCTAATCATACCCAGACAATTCCCACAATATAACTTCCAAACTCCTCACCGCCCTTACTTGGTGGTCCACTGTCTCGAGAATCTAAAAACGGTAAAGGGAGAGGGGTGAGAATAAATCTCAGCAAGCTATTATGAATGCATCAATATGCCATATAAGATGCAACACATAACAAGTTGCATATAACACGTTGGAAAAGCTGTAAACACCTTACATTACCTTGGTTTACCTTTTCCCGTCTGAACAGTAGTCGTACAACATTGGGTATAATAATACTCCAATCTTACAGTGAGCTGCTTAAGCAATACTCACGTCATATAAGACCCGTTTTTCAGGGAACCAAATAAGACAGTAGCAACTCTGTAAGGCTTTTGGCTCAATACAGATGCTATACCCCATCCTGTGACCACAGGAGGGGACGGCCACGAATATAACATAATCCGATCCACATTAGGTCACACTTCCATAATTGATCGTATTATGTTATACCCCCAATGTCAGCTGACTCACACATTATCAAGCACATAATAGATACTTGAATAAATCCACAAAGGGGATAAACAACATAGCAACATGGTAAAATATACTCATGCTCAACCAACATCATAGTGCAACATTTCTTTAACACACTATGCATAAATAAGCAATATAGTCACATGGTAAAATATACTCATGTTCAACCAATAATCGAGTCTTTGACATTTATGTGATACACTAAGCATAATACAAGTCATGAATATGTACTCAAGTATGATAACAAAGCATCAATAATTATCCCTACTTAGACATTATTCAGTAATACATGATCTCTATAAGGACCCAAGTTCACTTTACCTAATGGAAGTCATATTTAATAAGTGTCCAGACAAGATTGTCGAATCAATTCCTGAGTCGTATTTAAAGTGCTTCCTTAGTTCCATTTAAACCCAATTGAGATGCTCTTAAGTTTCTAATATAACTTAAGTGTAAAAGGGTTAATTCATACCTGATTTGGATTAGGTTCCACTAAGTCATAATGATTAAGAGTCATGCCACTAGGTTGTTGGTAAATCAATAAGAAAAGACTAAGGAGGATCTGGCATGGTGGGCGGCCGCCCGGGCCACTGGCGACCGCCCAAGTGGTTCTAAGGAACACCCAAGTTCTTTGCCCTCTTGGGCGACCGCTCAACTCCTCTTGGGCGACCGCCCAAGAGGCTTTCCTAAGGCACTCTTGCTTCGGCGGCATGGGCGGCCGCTCATGCCCTCTTGGGCGACCGCCCAAGTGCCCAATCAGACTTTCCCAGATTTCATTTCTTTCACCAAGCTTTATTTCCTCTTCTTTTATTCTAACCCAATATTCAAGAATACCAAGAGGATCTCTAACTTAACCATTTCTCATCCTAAATCATTTAAACCCCAAAATAATATAAATCCAATTTATTCAACACAAGATTTTCAACCCATTTTAATAACACATTTCAAATTAATTCTTCTAACTAATTTCACCCATTTCTTATACTCCCAATTCACTTCCATGAACAATAATATCATTCCATGTTATTTACCCATTTCTCAACTTTAAAGAGGATTCCAAAACATTCTAAACTAATTCTACCCATTTCTTTCATTCTTTAACACTTCCTAGAACAACCACATTTCCTTATGATCTAAATCAATACCTCCACTCCAAGAGAGTTTCCAAAGCATCCAATGAGCATTTTAACAACAATAACAACAATAAATATCTCATGAACATTTAGAGAAGAGAAGGGTCATAATAACTCACTTTAAAATAGGAGATGGATTTAGGACTTTCTTAGCTTGATTGATTCTTCTAGATGATCCCACTTCAAAAGTACCCTTGAACTTGAAAATGGTGGAGGAATGGCTTAGATACAAGACTTGGGGTGGGAGCTTCCATGGAGGTTTTCTTGCTAGGGAAAAGTATGAGAAAATGAAAGAGTAAGGAGGAAGGAGGGAGGTGGAGTATATAATTGGTAAAGGGGAAGGGGGGGCGGATCAAGGAGGGAGTATGGGGAAGGGTATGGGGAAGTAAGAGAAAGGTATGGTCCCCCCATACCCAATTTAGGCTTTCAACATTTATTTCTTTCCCCTACACAAAATAAAGCCTAACTACTCACATTTTATTTATTGTCAATTATTATACTTTCCCCATGAACTTTATTTAATTTTCTCAATTATCTCATCCTAATAAAAGAAATCAAAGATATAAAAACGAACACATAATATTAACAATAATATTAAAAGCACACAATATTATACTAAAATTGTGCCTAGGGTTAGGGTCGTTACAGAGATACTCACGATCATTCAAGATGTAGTAGATGCACCCAAAAACATGAAATTATTTGACTGTGGGTTTCTTTCCAAGTAAGATTTCATACGGAATCATAGTACTTCCAATTCTTAGAAAGACACGATTCCCCACATGACATGCTATGTTCACAGCTTCTGCCCAAAACTTTTTGGATATATATTTGAGCTTAACATTACTCTAGCCATCTCTTGTAATGTGTGATTTTTACTTTCCGCTACCCTATTTTGTTGAGGGGTTTTGGGGGCTGAGAACTCATGAGTTATCCCATTTGAATCGTAAAATGATGAAAAAGTGGCATTTTCAAATTTGGTACCATGATCAGACCTTACTCTAATAGCTTTCAGACCATATAATTTTTTTGACTCTTTTGTACTAATTTTGAATTCATCAATGGTGTTATACTTTTCTCTTAGAAAGATTACCCATGTGTATCTAGAAAAATCGTCAACACACACAAAACAATAATTCTTTTGAGACATACTTTTCACTTCTTTGGGACCCATTAGGTTAGTATGGATCAATTCAAGACACCTTGAGGTTCCACAATTACGAACCTTCTTATGGCTTGATTTGGGTTGTTTCCCTTTCTGACAAGATCCACACACACTTAACTTCTTTAAGTCCAATTTGGACAAATCTTTTGCTGCCCCAAATCTTATTAACTCACTGATTTTTCTTTCACTGGCATGACCAAGAGCTTTTAGTGCCATATTACAGTCTCATCCATATTAGTGGAAAGACAAGACAAGTTACTGCCAACCTTGTAACAGTTATCAGAGGATCGAACTGTCACGACCCTAAGCCTAGGCACAATATTGGTCACACGTGAAGCACGTGAGGTTGGGTATGCCTTGCATATCATCCTTAGTTTGCTAGCATTTGATTTACTTTCGTGTTCATTTTGAGCCATTTTTTTGAACTATGTGCTTTTAGATGTTATAACTTGATTTAAGCATATAATGTCTAAATAAAAAGAAGTTGTATAGTTCCTTGGTAACACTTGATTTTATGAATTGAAGGTGTTATAAAGTACGAGGAGCTTGAGTGTAGTTTAAAAGTTTAAGGTAGTTGGTTGTTGGTTTGCATTCTTGGAGGAGCTTGATTGTAAATGCTTGATATATATCTTTTGTAAGCTTCTTCAAGAAGGATCCTACGTTTCCTCTGTCTTCCAAAAGTTTCTCTCAGCCATAGAAGCTCCCAAACCCTTGTTTAACTTCTAAAATTCATAGAAATTCAGTCCTTGATTTGTTGTTGATTCAAACTTGGATTTATTGCAAAAGGAGCAAGAAGAGTTGATTTTCTTTCTCTTTCATTTCAATAACTTGGGTAAGTTATTATGGTTCTTTTCCAAATAAATGTTCATGGCTTTTTTAATAATGATATTACTGAGTTATGAAGGTTTTGGGTGAAGAACTTGAAAACTTCCATGCCATGGCTTGAGTATTTGGGGTGGATTTGTTATAATTGTTGTTTAAACATGTTGTATACATGTTAGTGGTGCTAGAGGAAGTATATAAGGGTCCAAACTATGTGTTTAGATGGCTGAAAGTTGCCCTTGCAGTAGCTGAAGTAGTTCAGGAAAGTTGAGGTTGTTGTTGTTCTTGCTGTAGTGGCTGCAAAACCGTGGCTTCAGGGGAGGGGCACGACTCGTGCACTTGAGCACGAGTCGTGACCAAGCTGAGGGAGTCGTGGTCACTGGTCGTGAGCCTTGGATCACTCGTACATGGGAGATTCACGACTCGTGCATGCATGCACGATTCGTGACCAGAACAAGGGTCTGGGGTCAACTTTGGGGCCTTGTAGACCTAGGTAAAGGGGTAGGGATTGAACCAAACCTTAACTATACTTGTAGTACAAATTTAGTAAAACAATGTAGAACTTGGAATTGGCCAAAAAGGTTTTGGCAAGAGCTTTAAATATTGATCTAAAGATGCTTGCAAGGCAGTTTTATCATTGAACTGTTCTCATTTGCAGTTTTGATCCATTTTCTAGGCTTTGCAAACCTAGGCTAAACAACTCGGATTTGAACACTTTTTGATCATGTATTTAGTACAACTTTAGTACTACATAATGGAGTTTGAATTGGGCCAAAAAGATATTGATAAGGTCCTTAAATAATGTCTCAAAAATGCTTGAGAGGCGATTATAAAACTTGAACCAAATGTTATAAAACTTGGTTTTTTGAACTTGAACCCTAAAGGGAAAGTGTTTAATGTTGTATTGTGATGGCGTAGGGTTACTTATATGTTATTTTACCCCTACGTGATGACCTATGTAGGGTTATTTGCTCTATAGTGCCTAAAAATGAATGGGGCATTACTTCCTTGGTTTGAACTAGAGGGATAACACTCTGTTTCTGGATTACATATGTATAATGAATATGTAGGACTCATATATGATATGTTGTATCTTACGTGATTGTATTTATATGGTGGTTAGTTCAAGCAAGGTGTAGAAGGTGTTTCACACTATGTTTTGAGCATGTAGGGCTACGTGTATTACATTGTACCTCTACGTGTGGTTACCTCTATATAACTATTGATTCATATAGGGCGTGAAATAATTGTAGCACTGTTCATTTGGTTGAGTAAGAGTATAAGTACCATGTGATTGGATTATTGTACTCTATAGTGGTTAAGTGTATGTCACGCTCTTGTGAAGGCGTGGTAGGACTGGGGTTGGTATTAAGTTGCAAGTGTGTAGACATGAGCCACTTAATATGGAACTGATCCCTTTATGATTAATGCTAGTACGACATTCGTACTAGGTATGGGAGTCTTAAAGGACCCAAAATGATAAAGATAAGGGCTTTAAATAGTGTCCTGAAAATGGTTGAAGGACAATTATGAAACTTAAACCAAAGTTGATACAACTTGGTAAATTGTTATAGAACCTTTATAGAAGGTGTGTAATAGTACGACGTGAATATGTAGGGCTTATTTGATATATATATATATTGTGCCCATATGTGATAGCATATTCATGGTTGGTTGTGCACATTGTGTTTAAATACGTGTTGCACTACTTATTGGTTTGAGCATGAGTATTAGACCATGTTATTGGTTTGGCATTATTCAACAGTGTTTACAGGGTTGGTTGCACTGTGGAAATGGGTTGACATGATTATAGTAACATGTTATCTGTTGATATCCCTATGTGTGGATGAAATTTCAAGTAACTGTTTATGTACTTGGATATGATTATATGAACTGTTGTTATGGGTATAGTGGAATCCAATCAAGTATAGATTTGTTCTATAAGTGATTGAATTGCAGTATACCTATGACTTAGCATGTCTGCTGGCCCTAGACATGGGAATAGCCACTGCTGTATCGTGCCAAAAGCCTTACAGATAGATGGGAATGTTACACGAGAAGGTGACATGGCATGTCTGTGGTTACAGATATGGGATTGGCCACTTGATGTGGGACTGTATTGTGCCAAAAGCCTTGCAGATAAATGTTAGTGATTGTAATAGAATTAGCCACTTTTATATTGTGTCGTACGCCTTGCAGATAGCTGGGAGACTTATATGTTCTATATGACTGATTATTCAGGTGGGAAAGGTAACTTAAAGTGTTTTCTGTTTTCCCAATCGTGAGCAACTGCTGTGTGTTGCATATTACATGAGCAACCTGTAGGTGTTGCATATTTGGTAAGGAGCAACTGGTGTGTGTTACATATATGATGAGCAGCACATGCAGTGTTGCATAATTGTTATCGAGCAGCCTATTAATGTGTTGCACGTTATATGGCATATTGTTGCATGCATAATAACTTATTGAGATTTATTCTCACCCCTTCTCCCTTTATTGTTTTAGATCCAGCTGAGACAGGAGGACCGGACCAGTGAGGCCGGGGAAAGAGTTTGGACCTCTTTTAGATTGTCAGGGTATGTTGTGGTCTGGGAGTTGGGGTCAGTGTGGAGGTTATTCTTTTGGGAAATGTTGTATATAAAACTGTTATAAGCAAATTTCCAGTATGTCGTTGTGTAATTAAACCTGGAAGTTGATTGTGTTAAAGTAGGCTTATGTAAGCCTGTATACTTGTACTGTTTATGTTTAAACAAGTTTGGTTTGAAAGCAGGTTTGTATATTGCCTCCGAGTGGAGGGGTTATTTTGAAATGGTTTTAAAAAGGGTAATATACTTTTCAAGTAATAAAAGAAAAGTTTTTTTTAAAGGTGTATTTGAGGACCCTCCAGCTTAGGACACGGGTTATAGGTCCTGGAGTTGGGGAGAGCCCTCACACGAACACCAGTTAAAACACACACATTGCTATTATCAAATACTTCACACATGGACTTGTCGAATTTAACAAATAAGTTATCATCACACATTTGACTTATGCTTATCAGTTTGGCTTTAGTCCATCAACATGCAGGACATTATGTAACTTAGGCAAACCTGATACATTCAACGTACCTTTGCCAATGATTATACCTTAGGTTCCTCCACCGAAGTTGACTTTTCCACCTTTTAATGGTGTATAGTCGTTGAAGTTTTCACGTGCCCCAATCATGTGGCGAGAACAGCCACTGTCAAAGTACCAGGATCGTTCAACACTACTCGTAAGAGAGGTGAAGGCCACCTGACAGTTCATGGTTTCTTTCATTACCTATGCAGTTCTTGTTCCAGCTTTGGGTTGTTTGTACAGTTGTGTTTTCAGTTGTGCGCACATTTGTCTGCCTAAGTGTCCACTCATCATTTCAAGGCCAAGTTCCTGTTTCAGTTTGTAACAATATGGTCGAATATGATCTGGATCAAATTGTGATGACATACATACCTCCTTTCCAGTAGTTTCTGCTTACAACAGGAAATTCATGGTTAATGGAGGGAACATTTTGAATATTTTAAAGTTTTGAAGTGCTTTCTCCTTCTTTTATAAAAACAATATCTCCATAGCCAATTCCTGATTTTCCTTGGTTTCCTATTTTCAAAACTTCTTCTAACTTAGCTTCACCTTTGTTCAACTTCGTTAGACTTTCTGTTTCTTTATCAAGATTTTTTTTTTTGTATTTTTCACATTCCATATCTTTCTTTGTGAGAAAACTTCTAATTTGGCTATGGAGTCCTTTTGAAAATCACTTTCTTTTGACAAATTTTCAACCTCAAATTTCAGTTTATGATTTTCTACAGTTAGTTTCTCATTTACCTGTTTGAATACCTTAATTTGCTCCATTCGCTTGGCCCATTCGATGTGCAGTTCAATATAGGTACTGTGCAAATCCTCATAGGTAGCACACTCTTCTTCTGCTGGATCATGGTTTGTTTCACCAGTTGAAGAATTCAAGCAGGTATACATACTATACTCAGTTGTGTAGTCAGTTGTGTGATCAGTTGTGCAATCAGAGTATTGCACATCTTCCACATCTGAATTACTATCGGACAATGTGAACTGAGATGATCGCCATATAGACAGATTTGTTGTCTGATCGTCATCATTATAGTCACTCAATATTGCAAAGAAACTCATTCCTCGCTTCTTAAGAGTGTTAGCACACTCATTTGCATAATATCCATAACCGTTGCAAGCCCTGCATTGAATTGAATCAATGAACTTCTTGCCTTCAGGCATAGGTTTCTTTGCAACATTTTCCCTTTTGAATGATTCAATCGTGGAAGGAGGTGAGGGTGCCGAATTAGGAAACTTTGTCAACCGTTTATTTTTCAACATACTGTTGAACTTTTGAGTGATCAAGGCACACTCATCTTCTCTCAGGTTTGACTCATCAATGTCTTTGAACAGTTGAACTAGATCCTGAGATAACTTGAGAGCACTTGCAAGGGAAATTTAAATTGCTTTGCTTGATTCTTGTACCCCAAGATTTAGTTCAAAATTTGTTAAAATTCCTAAGACTTCATCAAGTCCAACTGTTTGGACATCCTGAGTTTCTTCAATAACAGAAATTTTAATATTAAACTTTTCAGGGAGAGTTCTTAGAACTTTATCCACAAGTCTTGCATTGGATATTGATTTACCCAAGGCAAATGACTCGTTTGAGATTTCCAAGATCTTAGCTGAGTATTCTTTTCTGGTTTCATTCTCTCCCATCCTTAAAGTTTCAAACTTGGTCATTAAGGTTATTAATTTAGTTTGTTTGACACTGGTTGGTCCTTCACAATGAAGTTGAAGAATGTCCCAAGCAACTTTGACAGTAGTTTGATTAGAAAATAATCTAAATATATGCGGATCAACATGGTCAGAGATTGCTCCCATGGCCTTGGCGTTATAGTTTGCTAGAACAATTTTCTCATTATTCCAAGTTTCTATGGGTTTAGAACCATAAATTTTCTCTCTTTTGTCATCACCTCCGGAACTAGAGGCGAAAATTTCAATCATGGGAGGAGTATATCCAACAAAGAGACTAACGTAAGCACGATGATCAATATACTCAATATGCATAATCATTTTAGCCTTACAGATGGTATAGTTTGAACCATTTAAAATAGACGGTTTGTTATGACTATAATGACAGTCCATAGTGGCTATTTCAAGGATCGATCTCAGTTGAGTCGAGAGAAGGATCTGATACCAATTGAAGAAATGTAGCTAGGACTGATCAAACTTGTTTGGTCACTTATGTGTACAGTTGATTACATAAGTGTCCTAACACTGTCTAAACAAATTGACACATGAAATAAACTTACCCAACTGTAAGTAAATGCAACGAAATAACAATGAAGGATTAAACACTTCAGTAAGAATTTATTGCTGAAAAACTTTTCATAAAACAACAACCTTGTTTGAGAACAAGTTGCAACAGAAAAACTTACAATGAAAAGAAAATAAATCGTACAAAAAGATCAACCCGTTCTAAAACTTAAAAACATCAAAAACATAAAAACAATCTTGAAGATTTAAAGATCCGAACTTCAATAACAAAGCAAAAGATTCAAGGAAATCTCTAAACTCTATTTTTCTCTCACTCTCTCTGAAATCCGTGAATAAAAATGAAAGGGGCGGCCTCAATTTATAGCAATTACAATTCTTCTTCAATAAAGAATATTCTTGTGCAACTCTTTTTTTTATCAATAATGAATTGTTCCCTTATCAACAATGATTCATTTCCTTACTTGAATAACTACCTAAAATCTAAAATATAGGATCATTACTAAATATAAGAGTTATGCGGTTAGTAAACTACAATCTAAACTATATTTACAATTATTTTCTAATCTAATTATGTAAAATATATATACTAATTTCTAAATCAAAAGCACAAAGATATTTAAAAATAAAAGATTATTTTCAAACTCTTTAAAATCTTTCAAATTAGTACAATACATCTTATTGACAACAACACAATTTAACATCTCAAACTGAACATTGTAAAACCAATTGAAAACCCTTCTCGTAGGTACAACTCCAATGCATGACCTAGAGAATGCCCTTCTCTTTACAGCTTTGAATCGCTCCGTCAAATGTTTCCTCAAACCCATACTTGAACTCGAATCCAGTATCGAGTAGCTTTTTCGATGACTGAACAGAAGTTTCAGCCCCTGTCGCCTCCACCGGCGACCTACGCAATAAAACAAGATTAGAACTCACTCTGTCTTTAGAACTTTGTCTTGTTATTACTGTACAAAAATATAGGCCAAGATTAGAACTCACTCTGTCTTTAGAACTTTGACTTCAGGATATTTAATCGACAAAAGTTCATTCATTTGATGCACATTTGCTTCATACGCGGAAACAAGATATCTTCCTTTCGCATCTGGATATTCAAAGAGGTGAATCTGCGCATTTGCAATGTCGTCCACATGTACCAAAGGGAAATTAGACATGTGCGTCTGGTCGCCTGCAAATATTAGAAGATAAAAACTCTCATTAGTCCCTATATTTTTTTAATTTTAAGGAACTGTAGACACCCAATTCCAATTCTGTACCGGTCTATCAGCATGCATGCGATCACGTTAGACTAGTACAGGGGTGTCTACAGAAAGACAAGTAATCACGCACACATGTACACATATATATATGTTCTTACCGAAAATCATAGGCATAGTTTGGTATAGTGAATTCGGGCAAGTAGGGGTGATAAAAGGACCTTGAATAAAAGTGGGATTGACCGATATAACATCAAGCTCATTTTCCTTAGCAAACTCTAGAGCTGCCTTTTCTGTCAATGTCTTCGAGACAAGGTAATTACTTGCATAACTCTTAAATTTTTCTCTAATGAAATCAAGGTCGCTCCATGATTCTTCGTCCACAACTTTCAAACGCTTGTCGTTGAAGGCTATTGCAGCAGTGCTAGAAGTGTAGACCACGCGTTTCACTGTGCCTGAATCTAGGGATGCTTGTAAGATGCCAATGGTCGCGTTTATTGATCTTTGAGTTATAACTTCTTCTGGTTCTTTGTTGAAAAGATCCATGGGATCTGCGACGTGGAAGACGCCTATGCAGCCGTTGATGGCGGGCTTAAAACTTTGTGGGTCGTTGAGATCGGCTTCGAAGATCTTGAGTCTTGTTGGTGCTTCTGGTAAGGTGATGAGGTAGCTAAGATCTCTCTTAGACCCTGAGAATTATGCAATTTGCATGGTAAAAAACACAATTTAATACATTGAAATATATGGTAAATATGTAATGATTTTAAGGAGTAGATAAATAAAGATGAAATAAATCACCAGGATTGGATCTTATGGTAGTATGAACAAAATAGCCAGCTTCAAGGAGTTTCATAACCAGCCATGACCCCAAGTACCCGGTTCCTCCTGTTACACATACTCTTCCTTTTCCCTCACCTTCCATCTCTCTCTCTCTTTACTTATATATACAATCGACCCCTCTTGAGAACTGAGATGATGATACTCGTTAGCACTAGTATTTATATACTCTCTCCGTTCCACTCGAAATAAATTTTTTGGGTTGGGTATAGGAATTAAGAAAAGATGTTGGTTGAGTGGATGTTTTGAGTATATATAAAAAATAAGACATAAGAGAGAAAGTACGGTAGAAAATAATGAGTGAAAAGTTGTTGCGAGTGCGAAAGTGAGTCTCATTTAATAAAATACCTCTATTTTGGGGTGTACTATTTAGAGTGAAACATCCAAAATAACAAAATGTCTTAATTCGAATGGGAAGACGGTGTATATACTATCATAAATGTCTCTTGTAAAATGTGTTCTACGCTTGTCTGAGCGTAGAACGTGTTTTTAAATAGGCGCGGTGGCATTTTTGTAAATAAATAGAACTTCTCAAAATGTGCGGTGACATTTTTGTAAATAATTGAAACGTATAAAAGGCAGTTTTCTACACAACAAATCACACATTTTAACATTGTAAATAATTGAAACTCACCAGACACTTTTTGATACTACAGAAGGCACTTCTGAATACTACAAGAGACATATTTTAACACTACAACAGACATGTGTTTTTTAATTCACTTTGACACTTTTCATTATTACAACAGACATTTTTCAATACTAAAAGAGGCACTTTTTGATACTGTAGAAGGCAGTTCTCAATACTACAAAAGGCACTTTTTGACACTACACAAGCATGTGTTTTTTAATTCACTTGACACTTTTCAATATTACAACAGACATTTTTCAATACTACAAGAGGCACTTTTCAATACTACAACAAACACTTTTTAACACTACAACAGACACTATTTTTTAACAATATCACCGCATTATTTAACATTATAACCGATTTAAATGTGTTTATTAGTGTCATAATAAATCATGCACTTTGTTTATATTGCACCAGACACTTTATTGTACTAGAAAAGACACTTTCGCAAAACAGGTTCTAGGATAGCTTATCCTAAAACTAGTTTCACACGAGAACAACTCTTCGTAAATATACAGATTGTACCATTGTTTGTAAATACTTGTTGTTTTTTACCTTTTACAAGTATTGTGGCTCTCTCTCTCTCTCTCTCTCTCTCTCTCTCTCTTTAATCTATTTAATTTGTCCAAGAATCTTTTTCATTGTTTATGGACCTTATCATAATTGCGATAACATAATTAATAGATTTGTTAGGTCACTGATTGCATAAATAAATAGACAGATTTCAAATAATCAAAATGCCCATACATAATAGAGTAGGTCTGCTGAGAAACGCGTTTCTCCATAACTATGGAGAAACGCGTTTTTAATAGCCAGAAGCTATACGTTTGATAACCAGAAGAAAATTTCTGGATATCAGTCTCAAAGGGTTCTGGATATCCAGAAGCTTTGGAACGGATATCCAGAAGCCTTTGGGAGGATATCCAGAAAAAATAGATTTGAAGCCAAATCCAAGGCCAAGACCACAAATTGCTTATTGAAGGTTTTACGGATATCCGAAACCTTCAAATGTATATCCGAGAAACCATCAAATGAATATCCGAAACATATTTGAAGCCAAATCCAAGGCCAAGACCAGAAAATGCTTATTGAAGGTTTACGGATATCCGAAACCTTCAAATGTATATCCAGAAACCATCAAATGAATATCCGAAACATTTTGAAAGTTTGGATATCATTTTGAAGGTTTCTGGATATCACTTTCATAAGCTTCTGGATATCCTTTCAAAGGGTTCTGGATATCCAGAACCTTTGAGACTGATATCCAGAAGTAACCATGGGACAAGATCATGACCAATACAAAAAGTTTCTGGATATCCTTTCAATAGCTTCTGGATACCCGTAACCCGTTTCTCCATAACTTATGGAGAAACGCGTTTCTCCCTAGATTTTACGTACATAATATGCCTTCACTTGCCCAATTTTATTTTTTGAGAAAAAAATAAAGATGCTAGCCAAAGATATAAATCCAAATATTGACAATCCCATAGATGTAAGGCTTTCACCCACCAGAATAATATATAAACAAGATGGCATTCCTATTATTGAAGTGGCTCTTTTTTTTTTATAAGCAAATAAAACATACTTGCTGAAAATCAAGACGTCGCTTCACACCAATTGGAAACTCATCCCAAATATAAGGGTACGCGACATAATTTGCGAAACTTAGGGCCTGTTTTGGTAAAACTGAAAATTAAGCTCTGAAAATGTAGAGCTGAAAATTAAGAGCTGAAATCATTACGTTGCTGAATTTTGAAGACTTATGTTTGTTTGATAATGACAAACCACTTACATCTGAATTTTCAGAATTTCAACTCAACATTTAAAATATTATATGAATAATATTTATAATTTTATAATAAAATAAATTCATTATTGACATATACATTACTATTATTATTATTATTATAAGTAAATTTTAATCTTATAATATTTAAATATTTTTATTTGTACTTTCTTTATCCCATAATAATATTTATCTTGATTAGTTTGGTAAATATGATCACAAATGTTGACAAATAATAAAAAATATTATATAATGATACTTTAATAAAAATATTATTAAATGTTAATATTAAAAAAATTATATTTTCATACTTGGTCAAATATAATTTGTATGAAAGGAAAAAATATTTCAACAAAAGGAAGTAACAATAAATAAATAAATAAAATATGTTGATGTGTGGATTTGAACTCATTCCCTTTTTTTCTCATTTTTTCCACCTCTTACCTTGTTAAGCTACTCCTTGCCCACTTAAAATTAATAGCCTTTTTTAAGACAATCTTAATTATTTAAGTGATTCAAATTTACCTTACCAAACAAGCTTAATTTTTTAATCTCTTAAAGTATTCCAAATTAAGATCTTAATTTGGTTACCAAAGAGGCCCTTATTATAAGAATGAAAAATAAAGAAAATTTGTTGATAACCCATGATATATCTTCAAATACCCCCAATGCTTCACCTTCTTATACTTACATTTGTTTGTAAGAAAATCTTCATTATTCAATGATTTGACTTATTTCAAAGTGCTTATGACTTATGACTCTCCATAAGTCATTTTTAAACCGTTTGATTTCATTTTGGGCAAAATAAGTCATAAATCATGTACAAGCCAATTAAAACACAATTCCCCTTATAAGTCATAAGCACGTATGAACATTAAATAATAAAAATAAATAAATAAATAATAATGATAATAATAATAAAAATAATAAAATAATAATAATAAAAATAATAAAAAATAATAAAAAATAATAAAATAATAATAATAATAAAATAATAAAACAATAATAATATAATATAATATAATATAATATAATAATAATAATAATAATAATAATAATAATAATAAAATAATAAAAAAATAATAATAATAGAAATAATAATAATAAAAATAAAAAAAATAATAAAAATAATAATAAAAATAATAATAAAAAATAATAAAAAATAATAAATTAATAATAATAATAATAATAATAAGATAATAATAATAATAATAAAAATAAAATAATAATAATAATATTTATAATAATAATAATAATAAAATAATAAAATAATAATAATAACAAAAAAAATAAAAAAAATATAAAAAATAAAAAAATAAAAAAATAAAAAAATAAAAATAAAAAAATAAAAAATAATAATAATAATAATTTTTATTATTATTACTATTTTAGTATTTATAATTTCATTCAGCACTTTTTCAGCTTAATAATCAAACAATTATACTTACTTATGATAGCTCATAAGCACTTCAAAAAAATTAAATCAAACAGCATCATTCATCAGCTCATCAGTCATAAGTCATCGATCATAAGTTATCAGTTATAAGTAATAAGTCATTAGCACATATCAATAAGCTAAATCAAACGGGCCCTATATACTATATTCACTACTAGAAACAGGGTCATTACCGACGGACATTTACTGACAGAAAATTTTCATTTACCGACGGAAATTTATTTTAATTTACCGGGAATTTATTTTTTTAAAATTTCGTTTTGTCCGTCGGTAATTGGTGAAATCCGTCGGTATTTCCGTCGGTATTTCCGGCGGACATGGTCCGTCGGTATTACCGTCGGACTCCGTCCGTCGGTAACGAAGCCATATATATATATACGCGTATACTCCCCATTTTTAATTACGCTTCATTTTTATTATGCATCTTCGTTCCTTCCTCAGTGTTCGCGAACCCTAACGCCAACGCCAAGCCGTCGCCGCCGACCTCGCCGTCGCCGATAAGTCCTCTTTCTCTCTCTCAATCGCTTTCTCTCTGTCACTCTATTTCTCTCTCTCACTTTCTCTCTCTCTCATCAGTAATTCGCCAAGAACACGCCGTCGCCGCCGTCTCTTTCCATCGCCGTTTGCCGTCGCCGGTCGCCGGTACGTTCTCTCTCTCTCTCGCTTTCTCTCTCTCAATCGTTCTCTCTCTCTCTCTCTCTCTCTCGATTTCTATCTCTCACTCACTTTCTCTCTCAATCGATTTCTCTAAAATAAATTTTAGAGATAGTCCGAGAGAGTATAATTATGATTTTTATAATTATCTTGGGGCGTATAGTATATTATAAAACGAGACGGAAAGGTGGTAGGAAATAAATAGACAACATGTTTTGGGTTTTGAAATTTAAAAGGAGCATGAAATACTGACATTTAAATTAGGTGTGTTGAGGTACTTTGTGGGCGTGAAAGTTGTGGTTGAAACAGGACTAAAAAGGGCAAGAGAATTAGAACATTCCGTATTTGTGGCATAGTGAACACTAATTAGAGACAAATTTATTCAGTAATGGTTTTAATACTTTTATGTTTATGGTAATGAGGAGTAGTGCATTGAATAGAGCGTTGGAATAGGGCGTTGAAAGTATGAGCAGATACTTGGTAGTAGTATTGATTCGGTTAATTGTTTTAAGTAGTAATTTAAAATAACACAATTGATACTAGATCTTTTCTTTTAAAGGGCATCATTGAATAAGTGGCTCAGGAGCTTTGGTTATCCCGTAACTATTACTATTTCTTGTTTTATATGTGTATCGTATATGGTTTCCGACGGTTATAACCGTCGGTAATGGGTTTTATTTATTTATTTTTTTAATATTTACCGACGGATATTTCCATCGGTAACCTCCGGCTATTGCTCCGGTTAACCGGCCGGCGTAACTCATTTCCGACGAACGTTTTCCGGCGGAATTTTAGATTTTCCGGCGGACAATCCGCCGGAAATACCGGCGGAATTTGTCCGTCGGTATTACCAACCAATTATTTCCGACGGAACCCGACGGACTAATTCCGTCGGTAATATCCATTTACCGACGGATAGGTGGATTTACCGACAGAAATTTCAGTCGGTAAAAGGCCTGTTTCTAGTAGTGATTCATGCATCTTTAATAATCCCTTCGGTCTTAGTTATTTATTGTTATTTAATTTTTAATTGTTTTTTTTAAAATCAATTATTATCACAACTTAATAGTAAAATAATAAATAGAGAAATGATAATTTAGGGTCCAAAGTTTAATTTGTGTGTGCGCCAATTAGGGTCTGAATTTTATCAATGAATGGTGCAAAGTTAACAATGATAGTTAGTTAATTAGGTTTTTTTTATGGAATTGCAAAAAATAAAATAAAATTATCAATTAGGGTCCAAAGTTGAAAGGAATTTTCGTTTTAGGTCCAAAATTTGGGGGTTATGTGTCAATAATTGACGTCTGACTCAACGAAAGTTACTAACGATTCCATCAAAAAGGTAAATGACAAATAAGATTCTGAAGTTTGGGGAGCCGTTTGTAGATAGGGGTCCGATGTTTCAACACTCACAGATTAGGACTAAAGGTAGAAAAAAAAACTACCAATTAATAACTTTTGACGAAACCGTTAGAAATCTTCGTTAAATCAGACCCCTATTTGCTAAGAGTTAGTAACTTCGGACCTTACATGGTAAGAATTTGTAATTTCAGACCCTTATTTAACATAGATTCCTAATGATTCCGTCAAAAATCAATTAATTGCTAATATTTGTCATCTTTATGCACTAGTCTGTTAGTTTTTAAACATCAGACCTCTTTCTACACACAACCCCCAAACTTCAGATCACTTATTTGTCATTTATCCAATTAAAAAATTCATAGCTGACTAACGTTGTTAACTTTGAACTCTAAATTAACAAAATTGGAACCTTAGACCCCAATTGTCACACCCTCCAACTTTTGAAAGCTAAATTATCATTTCCTTTTTATTATTGAGTATGATAATAATTGCTTTTGAAAAAAAATGCTATTGAAAAATAGACAAACAATAATTAATTAGGACAAGAGCCAAGAGGGAGTATTAAAGATGCATTAGTACAGTAATATAGTGTAGGTCCAGGCTGAACCTTATTTGGACAGGCCCAAGCTGGCCTTGCTCAGCACCTTTGCAATCACTTATGCCCAGTATCAAATTTAAATCATCTTATTGACAACAACATAGTCTAACATGTTAAACTGAAAATTGTAAATCCATTGAAAACCCTTCTTGCAGGAACAAATCCATTGCATAACCTAGAAAATGCCCTTCTCTTTGCAACTTCGAATCGCTCCATCAAACGTCTCCTCAAATCCATACTTATACTCGAATCCAGTCTCGAACAGTTTCTTCGATGACAGAGCAGATGTTTTGGCCCCTGTCGAAAGCTCCGGAGTCCTGCATAATAATACGAATCCAAATCTTCGGTATCAGTCGTATGTAAAATGCACAATATTATGTATCATTAGTAATCAGATGAACCTGATTTGTTTACCATTGTACAAAAAATATAGGTTAGTATAAGAACTCACTCTGACTTTATAACTTTGACTTCAGGATATTTAGTCGACAAAATCTCGTTCATCTGTTCCACGGTTGCTTCATACGCGGAAACAAGATATCTTCCTTTTGCGTGCGGATATTCAAAGAGATGAATTTGTGCATTTGCAACGTCGTCTATGTGTACCAAAGGGAAATTAGACAGATAGGTCTGGTCGCCTGCAAATATTTTTAAAGATAGAACCTGCATTAGTGATCATTATATTTTCGAGTTTGAAGGAATTGTAGACACCTCATTATATAGCAGTCTACAAACATGCAATCACATTATAGACTGGTGCATATGTATATTCTTACCAAAAATCATAGGCATTGTTTGGTATAGCGAATTCGGGCAAGTAGGAGTGATAAAAGGACCTTGAATAAAAGTTGGAATGACGGATATAACCTCAAGCTCATGTTTCTCAGCAAACTCCAGAGCTGCTTTTTCTGTCAGTGTCTTAGAGACAACATAATTACTTCCATAATTCTTGAATTTTTCTCGGGCGAAATCAATGTCGCTCCAAGATTCTTCGTCCACGACTTCAAGTCCCTTATCGTTGAATGCCAATGCAGCTGTGCTTGAAGTGTAGACTACGCGTTTCACTGTGTGTGAATCTAGGCATGCTTTTAAGATGCCTATGGTCGCGTTTATTGATCTTTGAGTTATTATGTCTTCTGGTTCTTTGTTGAAAAGATCCATGGGATCTGCGACGTGGAAGACGCCTATGCAGCCGTTGATGGCGGGCTTAAAACTTTGTGGGTCGTTGAGATCGGCTTCGAAGATCTTGAGTCTTGTTGATGCTTCTGGTAAGGTAATGAGGTAGCTAAGATCTCTCTTAGACCCTGAGAATTATGCAATTTGCATGGTAAAAAACACAATTTAATACATTGAAATATATGGTAAAAATGTAATGATTTTAAGGAGTAGATAAATAAAGATGAAATAAATTACCAGGATTGGATCTTATGGTAGTATGAACAAAATAGCCAGCTTCAAGGAGTCTCATAACCAGCCATGACCCCAAGTACCCGGTTCCTCCTGTTACACATACTCTTCCTTTTCCCTCACCTTCCATCTCTCTCTCTCTCTCTCTCTCTCTCTCTCTCTCTCTCTCTCTCTCTCTCTCTCTCTCTCTCTCTCTCTCTCTCTCTCTCTCTCTCTCTCTCTCTCTCTCTCTCTCTCTCTCTCTCTCTCTCTCTCTCTCTCTCTCTCTCTCTCTCTCTCTCTCTCTCTCTCTCTCTCTCTCTCTCTCTCTCTCTCTCTCTCTCTCTCTCTCTCTCTCTCTCTCTCTCTCTCTCTCTCTCTCTCTCTCTCTCTCTCTCTCTCTCTCTCTCTCTCTCTCTCTCTCTCTCTCTCTCTCTCTCTCTCTCTCTCTCTCTCTCTCTCTCTCTCTCTCTCTCTCTCTCTCTCTCTCTCTCTCTCTCTCTCTCTCTCTCTCTCTCTCTCTCTCTCTCTCTCTCTCTCTCTCTCTCTCTCTCTCTCTCTCTCTCTCTCTCTCTCTCTCTCTCTCTCTCTCTCTCTCTCTCTCTCTCTCTCTCTCTCTCTCTCTCTCTCTCTCTCTCTCTCTCTCTCTCTCTCTCTCTCTCTCTTATCTATTTATCCCAATTGAAACGACGGTACTCATTTAACACTAGTATTTAGGCATATATATAAAATACTAATTTTTTCTCAAATAATCACTTTTTACTTTTTTATTTATCAAAATGACTTACTGTTCAAACTATTGCCCAGAATGTTCATTTTTTTGAAAATCGCTACACCGTGTAGCGAGTTTGACTAGGGTCTAGTCAAACTCGCTACACCGTGTAGCGAGTCTAGGGCAATTAAGTTTGACAGTTGGGGATTTAATTAGAGTAATTAATTAACTTAAAATCGCTACACGGTGTAGCGAGTTTGGTCAAACCAAATTAAACTCGCTACACGGTGTAGCGAGTTTAACTTAAAATTTCAAAACCTTCCGGTTCACCGTCTTCATCAAAAAAAAAACCTAAACAATTTGTTATACAAAGCAGCCGCCCCAGCCAAGGAAGAAGAAAGAAGAAGAAGCTTCACAAAGGATTCCAATTTCCATTCAAACTCATATTTCTTATCATCAAAATTTAGTAAATTGTAAGTTTACATTCTATATTTTACTTTATTTTCTCTTTAATTTAGCTTTGATTATATTATTTGTTCAAATTTACTCTCTATTTTTTTTTTTGTTATTAAATTTAGTTTTGTTAAATATGTGAATAATTTGTGTTGTGTTGAATTTTAGTTTTGATTTTATTATTTATTTACTTACAATTTAGAATTTTTTAATTTTTTTTTATGACATTGTAAAAACATACACAAATTAGTCTCAAATATGTGACTAATTTGTGCTAATCCAAAAATTTGAGATAATAATGAATGTTTATTAATTTACTTGCAATTGAGAATTTTTTTTTATGACATTAGTTATTAAGATTGAAAATATTATTATTCTCATTTTTTTTTGATTTTCTGAGTATGAGCTTGTAAAGGTATCTGAATTGTATTTTCTTTGTAAATGTATGATATATTTGGGTTTGTCTATAAATTGTTCATAGAGTTTGAATTGGATTTGATCAGTCTATGTTCGTATTCCTTTAGGTTTGATCAATCATTGTTGGTAGCATTTGTCCAATTCAGATTGTTAAAATATTAACTTGTTCACTTGTAAAATTTGTACATTTGAAATATTGGATTGTAAGAACAAAGAATTTAGTTTTTTGTATCTGTACCGAACAAAATCCTAGAAATGTTGTAAGTATAAATAATAGGATATGAATTATTAGTGAGATAGAAAAATAGGATAGAAATTAACATACCTATAACAACATCCCAAATCTCATATACTTATACCCCAAACCCTAAACCCTAAATCAGATAGATCTACCCCAAACCCTTAAAATATGATTTATTGTTCAAACTTTTTTTTAAAAAAAACTGCATGCTATTTTTCAAAACATTATGAGGATTACTATTGAAGTATTACTTAGTATATAGGCTGGAAATCAAGAACTTCCCCACAGGCACTTCTTGGAAGTGTGGGATAACTTTGGATTACAATGCGACGTACTAGTAATTACACTTTTGTATTCTCTTATTTATTTCTTTGCCTCGTAGAACAATAACCAACCTTGATATTGAAATAAATAGATGGAAGCTTTCATTGATCCCGGGCCTATCGATGCCTTTGTTCTGACCCGGCATGATGAGCATAGGGCTAGGTATATTTGGGCTGGGTTGCAGGTTTCTAGTCCCCTCCATTTTCGTCATGGTGTCGCCTTGCCAGGCGAATTAGCTCCTGTGATATTGTTGAGACTGGCGGAGTGCGGATTTAGCGGAGTACACTATATAGGGAGGGTACAGTATGATTTTGCGTTGCTGGAGGCTCTGATCGAGAGATGGCGTCCGGAGACCCATACATTCCATCTCCTGGTTGGTGAGATGACGATCACCCTAGAGGATATCGGCATGCTTTGCGGGTTGCCGATTGATGGGGATGCTGTTACTGATGCTGGGTTTTCAGCAAATATAGACTGGCGGGCTGCATGTCAGCAATATTTAGGGGCTGTCCCTGGTGACGGAGATATAGATGGGAGCAGTCTGAAGCTTAGGTGGATTACCTTTCGTTTCAACATTTCTTATTTTCATTTTTTTTTTCGTTCGCGAAGGTATTTTGAGCAATAAATATAGGTTAATTTAGTTATCATAATGAATATCTAAAAATTGTTACTTATAGTACATATAATGGTGTAACAATAGCAACTTTTAAATTTTAATTTGGACAGTTAAATCAGCTTCAAATTATTGCTCAAAATAGCTTCGTAGTAACATCAAAATAATTTTGTACATGTGTTAAAAAAATAATGACATGTTGCTGAATTATGTTTTTGTTTAAAATATTTTTTTTTACATGTTTTAAAATACACAAAATCTGGGGAGAAACGCGTTTCTCCGTCGCTTATGGAGAAACGGGGCAACGTTTGTCGCGCGACATACTTAGCCACAACAACTGGATATCCTTTTCAAAGCTTCTGGATATCCAGAAGCTTTGAAAAGGATATCCAGAAACCAAATATTTTTTTCTGGCTATCCTTTCCAAAGCTTCTGGATATCCATATTCAATGTTCTGGATATCCAGAAGCTTTGGAAAGGATATCCAGAAAAAATATTTGGTTTCTGGATATCCTTTCCAAAGCTTCTAGATATCCATATTCAATGTTCTGGATATCCAGAAGCTGATGAAAGTGATATCCAGAAACTGGCTAAGTATGTCGCGCGACAAACCTTGCCCCGTTTCTCCAGATGCGACGGAGAAACGCGTTTCTCCCCAGACCGACTCTTTAAAATAAATGATGACATGTTGCTGAATTAAGTTTTGATTTCAAATATTTTTTTTTATGTGTTAAAAAAAAATATGTCATGAATAATTGCAACAAAACCAAACACAAATTGTACAAAATAATTTAAAAAATCTAAAATAACATCAAAAAATAAATATTGTCAAGTTAGTGGCCACATCCCGGCCACATAGGAAATCTTACATTAATTCATTAAAACAAGTTAGTGGCCACATCCCGGCCACATAGAAAATCTTACATTAATTCATTAAAACATTTAGAAAATTCATATAAACCAAATGAACTTAAAAGTCACTTAACTTCACTACTTCACTATCCTTAGGAAATACCTGCAAAACAAATTAGTTTAACATTATTTATTATATGATTCCAACAATTCAGCAAAAATAAGTAAATATGTACCTTGAACACATTAGAGAGTGTGATGTTAAGATAACGTGCCGTTGATGATGGGACGGGGTGCCAAACAACAACATAAATATTTCAAAACAAACAATTAGATGAAAGTATTAATGTTCATTGCAAATTCACTAATTAATATATCATACCTTCTGAAGTATCGTAACGTAACCAACGAGATATATCTTTCCCAAATTCACTCTCAGTCACTTTGTGATGAATGGAAGCTTCAATGGTATCCGTAGGATCCTAATAATTTTATCTCAGTTAGTAACTCAAAACACATTTCACCCATGATAAAAAGCATACTAAGCTCATATCCTAACCTTTAAAGTCACCTAGAGATCACCAAACTCATTTCGTTTGCAGGACTTGATAACAACAACAACCTAATAGAACATACATAAATGTAAAAAATCAATGTTAATTTACACACATTTTACTATAATCAGTCTTGATATTATACCTGATCCACCCTGTCAACAGTATGACATTTCTTCTTGATAGAGTTTAACGGATAATATGTACCCTCTTTAGTCAAAAATTCCATTGCAGAGAGCCAAGGACTGTCTTGGAAAGCTTCATCCTTTACTGGATCTTCAATCGCTCTCCGTATATATTCCTGGGTTGCAATCGGTGTTTGTTGTGAAGAGAAGTTCTCACGGTCGTAATTTCTCCGACGCATGGCGGATTTTACGGCACCGGCGAGACCAGGAATAACACGCGATGAAGAGGAGCCTTCACCGCGGAAAAAAAATGCTGCTCGTTAGGATCCATTTTTTTTTGTTTAATAGAATTTGGATTGAGAAGATTGAGTGAGGGTTGGTAGGAGGATACGACAGAGAGAGAATGAATGAATGAGGAAGGAGAGAAAGAAGATAAATGAATTTGGAAAGCTGAGGGGCGGTATTTAATTAACTTAAAATCGCTACACCGTGTAGCGAGTTTGGTCAAATCAAATTAAACTCGCTACACCGTGTAGCGATTTTAAGTTAATTAATTGCCCTAATTAAATCCCCAACTGTCAAACTTAATTGCCCTAAACTCGCTACACGGTGTAGCGAGTTTGACCAGACCCTAGTCAAACTCGCTACACAGTGTAGCGATTTTCAAAAAAAGTGGACATTCTGGACAATAGTTTGAACAGTAAGTCATTTTGGTAAATAAAAAAGTAAAAAGTGATTATTTGAGAAAAAAAATCTATAAAATACATACATATCTATATATAAAATTGGGTGAATGACCAAAATATTAACGTACAAGGAAAATCGATTTTAGCTACGACAAATTTCGTAGCTAAATTGAAGATTCCGTAGCTAAATCGTGTTTAGCTACGGATTTGTTCCGTAGCTATTCCGTGGATGCAGGTTCGTCGCTAAATTGGGCGTCGCTGTTTTGTAGCTATTTTAGAGACGGATATGACCGTCTCTAAATTAGAGACAGATATGTCCGTCTCTAAATTAGAGACAGATATGTACGTCGACGGATTAGCCACAGATTTTCCGTCTCTATTTAATTTGTCATTTTATTTTCGAACCATTTTAGCGACGGATATTTCCGTCGCTAAATTGATATTTTTTTAAAAAAAAATTATATACTCCCTCCGTCCCAGCGAAAGAGCCATTTATTTCCTTTTTGGGCGTCCCATTTAAAAAGCCACTTTCCCAAAAAGGAAACCTTAAATCACTATTCTCTCCACTCATTCTCTCTCCTACTTTACTTTTACACTCACAACATTATCTTTCTTACATCACCTCCCACTCATTCTCTCTCCTATTTAATTTTCCATACTCACAACATTTAAACTTTTTCTCTTTCCTACATCACATTTCTTATTTTGCGTGTCGGACAAATTTACCGACTCTTTCGCTGGGACGGAGGGAGTATATATTTAAAAATATATATTAATATATTTTAAATATATATATATATATATTTAAAATATATTAATATATATTTTTAAATATATATTAAATCAGTCCCTTAACTTTTCTTATTCTCAAATCAGTCCCTTTATTTTTATTAATCTCAAATCAGTCCTTAATATTTCATAGTTACACTTTACACCCCTAAACTTCTTTTATACTCAAATCAGTCCTCACAAACTTCCACCACCAGCAATCATTCACCGCCATCTAACCACCAGCAATCATTCACCACCGTTTAACCACCAGCAACCACCGCAATCCACCAACAACTTCAAAAAATTCAGATCTAGTATTGATTTAGAATGAATTAAAGGACAGATCGCAGACCTTTTATTCAATCCCTCAACTTCTTCATCCGTTACCTAACCTCCAAACACCACCTTACTGATCCCATCCGACGTCTGTCACATTCCACCCAAAAAACAATCAAATCATGTAAAAAATCGTAAATATCACCATATTTCAAAAAACAAAAAGATATATGAACAGACCTGATGAGAACGGGCAGCAGAGCGGGCCGAACCGTTGGCAGGTGAATCGGTGGGAGGAACTTCCGACCAAGTGAGCAGATCTGCGGTGGATGTGTGAGGCTTCCTAACCAGAGTAGCTCTCTCCATTTTACCTTTTTCCGGTTGAATCAAAACGAATACAGCCGATGTTGGTCGAAATGGCACAGATCAGTGATTGAAATGAGACGGCGGTGGCTGTGGTGGCGCCGGAGGGCGACGGCGGAGGCTGAAGGGAAGGTGAGGGAGCTGAGGGAAATGAGAGAGAGAGAAAACGGTGGTGCCAAACCAGGCGCTGTAAAATGAAACTGAAGAGAGAGAGAGAGAAAGAGAGAGAGAGAGAGAGAGAGAGAGAGAGAGAGAAATAGGGAGAGGGTGGACGTGGAGTGATTGTTTTTGTTTGAAAGATTTTGGGCCATTTGATTTAATGTATTGAATGGTCGGATCTTGCTTTGGCCCATAATTCGCGTGAAATTTTAAAATCCAATCAAACAATGCCACATTACGTACTTATATTTATTTCACACTATATTATACACTAACTAAAATATTTATGTCTAATATTAAGAATAATAATATTTATTATTAATAATATTTATTAATAAATTATTAATTATATAATTAATTAATTAATTAATATTGTTTATATAATCAATAATAATATTAATAATAGTATTAATAATAATTAGAAAATTTTATTATTTGTTATTGAATAGGAAAAAATATTTTAGATTTTTTTATTACTGAAATTTCAAAAAGTTATCTAAAATATTTACATGCTTTTATTTGATTTACCCAAAATTTTAGTTATAGTAATATGCCTAATATCAAGAATAATAACATTATCATATAATTAGTAATAATACTTAATAATAAGATTAATAATGATGTTATTTTTAATTATTAAATTATATAATTGAATATATTAATAATTATTATTATATAATGAATATTAATATTAATAATAACTAGTAATAATACATAACATCAAAAATAATAATGTTATTAATTAATATTAATATTCATTAATTTAATTATTTTAAATTTATTAATAATAGTTTAATAATTTAAACTTCTAAGAAATATTAATATACCTAAGTAATAATTGATATTAATAAATTATAAAAAAATACTTATTAACAATAACAATAATTTAATCTTTAAAGAAAATAGTAATTAGTAATAATGCTTAATAATAAGACTAATAATGATGTTATTGTTAATTATTCAATTATATAATTGCATATATTAGTAATTATTATTATATAATTAATAATAATATTAATAGTAACTAGTAATAATACATAATATCAAAAATAATAATGTTATTAATTAAGCATAATACTCATTAATTTAATTATTTTAAATTTATTAATAATAATTTAATAATTTAAACTTCTAAGAAATATTAATATACCTAAGTCGTATACCTATACCTTATACCTTATACCCTAAACCCTAAGTCATATACCTATACCTTATTCCTTATACCTTAAACTCTATAACCTAAACCCTAACTCGTATACCTATACATTATATACCTTATACCCTAAACCCTATACCCTAAACCTTAACCCCTAAACCCCTAACCCCTAAACCCTAAGGTTTAGTGTATAGGGGTTAAGGTATAGGGTTTAGGGCTTAGAGTTTAGGGGTTAGGGTTCAAGGTATATAGTTTAGGGTATAGGATTTAGGGTATAGGGTATAAGGAATAAGGTTTAGGGTTTAGGATTTAGGGGTTAGGGTATAGGGTTTAGGGCTTATAGTTTAGGGTTTAGGGTTTAGGGTTTAAGGTTTAGGGTTTAGGGTTTAGGGCTCAGAGTTAGGGGTATAGGGTTTAGGGTATAGGGTTTAGGGTTTAGGGTTTAGGATTTAGGGTATAAGGTTTAGGGTTTAGGGTATAGGGTTTAGGGTATAAGATTTAGGATATAGGGTTTAGGGTTTAGGATTTATGGTTTAGGGTTTAGGGTATAATGTTTAGGGTATAAGGGTTAGGGTTTAGGGTTAAGGTATAGGGTATATGATTTAGGGTATAGGGTATAGGATTTAGGCTTTAGGGGTTAGGGTATATGGTATAATGTATAAGGGTTAGGGTATAGGATATAGAATTTAGGGTGTAGGGTTTAGGGTGTAGGGTTTAGGGTTTAGGGCTTATAGTTTAGGGTTTAGGGTTTAGTGACTAAACCCTAAACCCTAACCCATATACCCTAAATCCTATACCCTAACCCTTATACATTATACACTATACCCTAACCCCTAAATCCTATACCCTATACCCTAACCCCTAAATCCTATACCCTAAACCCTATACCCTATACCCTAAACCCTTATACATTATACCCTATACCCTAACCCTTATACATTATACCCTATACCCTAACCCCTAAATCCTATACCCTATACCCTAAATCCTATATCCTAAACCCTAAACCCTATACCCTATACTCTATACCCTAACCCTTATACATTATACCATATACCCTAACCCCTAAACCCTAAATTCTATACCCTAAACCCTAAATCCTATACCCTATACCCTAAATCCTAAACCCTAAACCCTAAATCCTATACCCTATACCCTAAATCTTATACCCTATACCCTAAGTCGTATACCTATACCTTATCCCTTATAGAAGAAAAGTCAAAAGAGGGACGAACCACCCTGTATTTATTTTTTATTTTTTTTAGAATTTTTTATTGACTAGAAAATAATATTTTAGCCTTTGTTAATTCGTGATTTTTTTTATAAAAAGTTATATAAAAAAGGATAGAAAAACACTAAACAAATGAAAGTATATAGAAGAAAAGTCAAAAGAGGGACGGACTACCCTATATTTATTTTTTATTTATTTTTTAATTTTTTATATTGACTAAAAAACAATATTTTAGCCTTTGTTAATTAGTGGTTTTTCTTAGAAAAAGTTATATAAAAAAAGATAGAAAAAAACTAAACAAATGAAAGTATATAGAAGAAAAGTCAAAAGAGGGACGGACTACCCTATATTTATTTTTTATTTTATTTTTAATTTTTTATTGACTAGAAAACAATATTTTAGGCTTTGTTAATTAGTGGTTTTTTTTAAAAAAAGTTATATAAAAAAAGATAGAAAAAAAAACTAAACAAATGAAAGTATATAGAAGAAAAGTCAAAAGATGGACGGACTACCCTATATTTATTTTATATTTTTTTTAAAATTTTTTATTGACTAGAAAACAATATTTTAGCCTTTGTTAATTAGTAGTTTTTTATAAGAAAAAGTTATATAAAAAAAGATAGAAAAAACTAAACAAATGAAAGTATATAGAAGAAAAGTCAAAAGAGGGACGGACTACCCTATATTCATTTTTTATTTTTTTAAAAAGTTTTTATTGACTAGAAAATAATATTTTAGCCTTTGTTAATTAGTGATTTTTTTTAGAAAAAGTTATATATAAAAAGATAGAAAAAAACTAAACAAATGAAAGTATATAGAAGAAAAGTCAAAAGAGGGACGGACTACCCTATATTTATTATTTTTTTTTTAAATTTTTTATTGACTAGAAAACAATATTTTAGCCTTTGTTAATTAGTGATTTTTTTTTAGAAAAAGTTATATAAAAAAAGATAGAAAAAAACTAAACAAATGAAAGTATATAGAAGAAAAGTCAAAAGAGGGACGGACTACCCTATATTTATTTTTTATTTTTAAAAATTATTGTCTATAAAATAATATTTTAGCCTTTGTTAATTAGTGGTTTTTTTTTAGAATTATTTATATAAAAAAAGATAGAAAAAAACTAAACAAATGAAAGTATATAGAAGAAAAGTCAAAAGAGGGACGGACTACCCTATATTTATTTTTTATTTTTTTAAAATTTTTTATTGACTAGAAAACAATATTTTAGCCTTTGTTAATTAGTGGTTTTTTTTTTAGAAAAAGTTATATAAAAAAAGATAGAAAAAAACTAAACAAATGAAAGTATATAGAAGAAAAGTCAAATTTAGAGACAGATACTAAATCTGTCTCTAAAATTTAGAGACAGATGTTGAATCTGTCACTAAATTTGAGACGGATTCAAAAATCTATCTTTAAATTAGAGACGGGTTAAAATCTGTGTCTAAAGTTTAGAGACGGATTCTGAATATGTCTCTAATTTAGAGACGGATTCAGAATCTGTCTCTATTTTAGAGACAGATACAAAACCCGTCTCTAAAATTTAGAGACGGATTCAGATTTCGTCTCTAAATTAGAGACGGATTCAGATTCCGTCTCTAATTTAGAGACGAAATCCGATTCCGTCTCTAATGTTTGGTTCTGTCTCTAATCTGTCGCCAAATTAGCTACAGACTCCGTCCGTCTCTAATTTTTCGTCTCTAAATCCGATTTTCCTGGTAGTACCTTTAGTGTCTTTTGCAATTAATGTAATATATCACAAAGTTACTACTTAATGCGTAATTGTCAAATTCGTTTAAAATAATGCAATGTATTTTAAAGTATGTTGCATTATTTGAAACGAAAATTGCATTATTTGAAACAAAGTTGATAAATACGTTGCATTAAGTAATAACTTTATGGTACATTTCATTAATTGTAAACAAAGTGTTGGTATGTAACATATTTTGACTTATTTTCCAAATTTATATATAGAGAGAAATACTTTTATTCCTTAATTGAATGTCCATTTATTATAAATATTTTAAAATAATTGAATTAAGAAAAATTTAGAAGCAAAAATACGTATAATCCATTTTTAAACTTATAGTCATGCAAGTAATATACGTTAAAAAATAATCTTAGTTTAAATTCCTTGAATGATAAAAATTTTAGAAAATGAAAATTATTTAAAGACGGTGTAGCATAGTATATTTCAAGATGAATATATTCTACTTTTCACACTGAAATTTGTTTTTACTTTTTTTTTTCTGTTTAATTTGTCCAATAATTTTGTATATTGTTTATGAACCTTATCATTACGATAACATAAATAAAGACTTGGTAGCTCACTAATTGCATAAATAAATAACACAAAATCTGGGGAGAAACGCGTTTTTCCGTCGTTTCTGGAGAAACGGGGCTTGTTTTGTCGCGCGACATACTTAGCCACCACAACTGGATATCCTTTCCAAAGCCTTCGATATCAGGAAGCTAGCTTCGGATATCAGGAAGCTGGAAAGGATATCAGAAGCTTGAAAGCGATATCCAGAAACCAAATATTTTTTCTGGCTATCCTTTCCAAAGCTTCTGGATATCCATATTCAATGTTCGGATATCAGGAAGCTTTTGGAAAGGATATCCAGAAAAAATATTTGGTTTCTGGATATCCTTTCCAAAGCTTCTGGATATCCTTTCCAAAGCTTCTGGATATCCAGAAGCTGATGAAAGTATATCCAGAAACTGGCTTATTATGTCGCGCGACAAAACAAGCCTTGTTTCTCCAGAAGCACGGAGAAACGCGTTTCTCCCCAGACCGACTCAATAAATAAAGAGACTTATATAATCAAATGCACACATTTTATATAAAAAGAAAGATGCTAGACATTGATATAAATCCAAATAATTATAACCCCATACATATCATGCTAAATTTTATATAAATAAGATGCCACTCCAATTACTAAAAGTTTTTTTTTTTTTTTAGTCTACATAGTTGGGACTTGGGAGGTCACTATTAAAGCATCTTTAATACTCTCTCCTCTATATATTCTCTTTCATTTATTTCTAACTTGTGTTAACATTGTCCTGGGCGGTCCAAACTTGAAAGTTTATTTTAGCTATTAAATCAGTTCAACACAAAAAAACACGAATACTAATGTGAACGTAGAAGTGAGTTACAACTATTTACAATTACAACAATAAACAGCGAAATAAAATAAAGAACATTAAGAAATAAACTTTTACTAGATCTTATCCCATCAAATAAGACTTTAAGTCCAAAAAGATTTTCACTATTAAAATTTGTTTTACACAAACAAAATATGAATAAGTAAAACAAAAAGATTAAAATACGAAACCAAGTTCTAACCAACTTTCAAACAAAAAAAAATCTTCCTTTTCCAAGTATAGCCTATTTTAAACAGAAGTAAAACAAATAACTTGAAAGAAATCTAGATGTGAGTTCGAATATAAGTTACAACACCTCACTCACAACCTAAAAGAACATATTGAATCCGTTAAAAACACAAGGTTGTCTCTTTCAAAGAATTCTCAATCCGTGTTTTCTTAATATGCCGAGTTCTTTGTATTTATATGCAACTTTGAAAATTTATTCAATCAGTGAAACTATTCATTATTTTATGCAATCTAACTCTTACAACGAAAAATAAGATTGAAACTCACAAGAAAAGAGATTTGTTAGAATATTAATACTAGTCTAAATATATTTACATAAATAAAAGTTATGTACATATTTAACAATTTCCTTTTTCAAATAGGAATATAAATCTTTGTTAAGAAAGAAATAAAATCCAATTACCAAATTTATCTTACTCTTTCAATCTCCCCCTATTTTGAACTTTCTGGTCAAAACAAAGATTTAGCAAATATAGATCAAATAACCAAGATTGTCAAGTTTCAAACTCTCCCTGAAATGAATGTGTGTCAGGATGTGTATACACATTCACACAAAAAAACTACATAGACATTAGTCAGTACAAAAACTTGCAGTTTAACAAATCAAAGTAAAGAAACATCTAGCAAATGTTTAGAATGATACAGACCAACTCAATTTTAACAAATCCTAACAATTAAACAGTTTTAAAAGATCAATCAAAACACAAAAAAAACTAAACTCCCCCTGATTTCAAACACCTTAACCTTCCCAGCTTCCCCATCATGTAGTATTATCAGCAGCAACATAAACATCTTCAACAACTTCTTCTCCCCCTTTTTGACTAGAAAGTGTAGTATTCAATTTCTGGAGATTCACCTTCAAAACTTGTAAGTTCTCTACATGAATCTGAGATGCAAGCAATTGAGCCTTGAGAGATGTAAAGAGAGCTTCAGCTGCAACAATTTTTGCATCTATGGCTTCCAATTGAGTATCAATAGAATCTGAAGATGTGTGGCTAGATGTGGCCACATCTTCAGATTCAATCCCCATTGGCAGATCAACAAACCTCTGCTTTGGGTCTAGGAGAGTCTTTGATTCCTTAAGAAGATCAAACTCACTTACTCTATCCTCACCCTTTTAAGTCTTTACCCCTCGAGCAATTAGGATTTGAGAGATGAGAGAGAAGGCAGAGACTATTTCTTGGAAGGGGACTCACAGTACCCACAAATCTTTTTAAAGATAAATGCCCCAAAATTGATAGCCTTCTTGGCACCCAACCTATACAACAAGTCAGCATAAACCCTAGTAACAAAAGTTTTGTTATTGGAGGGGAAAAGGTTGGCAGTGATGATGAGATGGAGTAAACAGTAAAAAGAGGTGAGAGATCCACTACCTAGGTCCTTAGGTTTTGTGGGCCAAGCTTTTAGCTTCCCATGGGTTAAAATGGACACTATCTCATCCTCAGATACCTCACAATCCTCATCATCCACTTCATCTAACCCTAGAAAAGTATTAATGATAGAGGGGGAAAAGATATGAACTTCCCTCTGTCATAAACTGTGCAAAAAATTGGGGATGTAGGGTTGTTTAGGACTTTGGTCAAGTTGGCATAGAATTCATACACAACTTGGGAAAGAAGGTTTTGGGGTGATCAACAGTTAACAATAGACCTCTATCCTCAAAAAATTCAACCAGACCTAGCCTAGCAAAGGTCTCTCTATCTCTCTTCATCTCTTTAATCAACACCTTATTCACTATTTGCTCACGCCTTTCGGAGGCATCAAGAGATAAAAAATTAGGGGAGACTGGGGTTAAAGCAGTAGATGAGGAGAGAGAAACAGGATTACCCCTTTTTTTATGTCAGTCTTGAGGATGTGCGTTTGAATGTGTGTACATCTGATGTCACATACTTTTTGGGAGAGGGCTCCCTTTCTTCTCCAGCAACTGTCTCCTCAACAATAATTTATTTCTTGCTCTAGCTCCTCAGGTCCAAGCTTGAAATTTTCATCTTCAGCTGTATCATCACTCTCATTAATTGATTCTTTTTCCTCCAAGACTGGTCCAGGCTCAGTTTCTGCAGCCTTTTTCTTCCCTTTCAGTTCCATCAATAAATTGGCTAGGGGCTCCTCTTCTTTGTCAGTATGAGGAGGATTATCCTTCTGTTTCCTATTCCTTCTGACCAATTTGAACTGGATTTCTTCTTCCTCTTCTTCTTCCTCATCAAGAGAGATGGTTGTTGAGGGTTTACCAATAGGCAACTTCAGGTGCTTGGGAGGTGAGGACTTGACAACTTTCCATTTGGGGGTGGAAGGTGGTACCTTCCTCTATTTTGTAACTAGGGATGTCATAGAGGGAATAATGGCTAAAGGAGGAGTAGTTACACCATTTGGTGAAATAGAAGATGGTGGAGGAGTTTGAGCCTTTGGTGGCAAGGGGACAACTGTTAGTTCCTCAATTGTTGGTTTAGGTAGAGGAGGCACCTCCATTGATGGAGCTTCAGTTGGTGACTGTTTCGATAGTCTTGGAACAAAGAAAGGAGTAGGAGGTTGAGTTGATTCAGGCAATGCCATAGAAATCGGTTGTACATCCAGAATGTCTTTCTCACGAATAGGGTTTAATGGCTCCATTGATTTTGCAATTTGGGTTAGAGAGAGGGAGAGAGAGAGCAGCAAATATGGTGTATGTGTGTGAGAGAGAGAGAGAGAGAGAGAGAGAGAGAGAGAGAGAGAGAGAGAGAGATAAATTGGGGTAAAGGGGAGAAAACTCAATGAGGAATTAAGGATGATGTGATGCATGTGAGTCAAATTTATACCCACAACTCCCCCTTTCCTACTCAATAAAGGATTCTTACCTCTCTATGACTCTAGGCAAGCGGCGTGATTTGAAAGAGTTCACAACGGACGATAGAAATAGACGTGTCCATTTTATAAACCGAACCGGTCAACCGGGAGGTTGAAAACCGGTCAAAACCGGGTCAAACCGGTCAAAGGCGGTTAATCGGAACCGGCTAACCGAAACCGGTAATTGGCCGGTTCGGTTAAGGTTTGAAATTTTGAAAAACCGGTCAACCGCCGGTTAACCGTCGGTTTTTGACTTGCTCGGCCGAGTCATATGAGTTGCTCGGCCGAGCATAACCTTCCAGTGTGTTAATTTTCAATAACGGTCATGCTCGGCCGAGTCATATGAGTTGCTCGGCTGAGCATAACGCCAGAACTCATTCCAACGGCTACTTTTTCAAAAACTAGCCGTTATGTTCGTCAGAACTTTAACTTGGGCAGTCAAAAATTAAAAAAAATATATATATTTTTTGCCTAATTTACTAACTATAAATATCACCTCCCTCCTCCCATTTTATTTCCACATTATTTCTCTCTACTCTTTCTCTTCTACTCTCAAATATTCAGATATTCTCTCACCCTCATCCAATTTTCAGTTAAATATTGTCCCATTTTCAGTTAGTTTTCTAACGAAATTAGTGCTTTTCTTCATTTTCATCCATTTTTAAGCTCCGTTTTGTTTCCAAACTTCATTTTATCTTACACAAATGGCTGAAAATCAAAGAAGAAGCAATTTAGGCAAGTCTGTTGTTGGTTCTTCCTCCCCCAACGATGATTTTGATCATCAAAATCCAAATATTCAACAAAATGAGGAAGAAGAACAAGTTGAAATTGAAAGTGGTAATGCTAGGAGTGGTAGGGGCAGCCGAGCTAGGGGAGGTGGTCGGGGTCGGGGACAACGACAACCCCCTAGAGAAAGAGAGCCGTAATCTGATACCTTCGCCATCCATTTCACTAAAAGAAAAATTAATGCCGAGGATGATTATAATTTTCGAGCATGTTGCAACTATTGTAATGCGACTTACGCATTCAAAAGAGGCGGAGGGCATGGGACGCTCAACGGGCATTTGGCGGCAAAACATCCCAACAAACTTGGCATTTCCGCTTCGCAAACTGAATTACAATTTCAACAACGTAGTTCGGGTTCGAATGCACAAGGTTCGTCTTCCCCTTCTTCCGTCCTTTTTAAATTTGACAAGTGGGTTTATAGGGATGAACTAGCCAAATTTATTTGCGTTAAAGGCCTTACTTTTACTTTTGCGGATTGTGATTTTTATGAAAATTTTGCTCGCCTTTCTTTGAACCCCGCCACCACGAGAGTACCACGTACGAATCTCGTACGTGATATTACTAGAGTGGTTGAAAGATATAAAAAAGATTTAATTGGTGTTTTATCAAAATTAGAAAATAAAGTTTCAATTTGTGCCGATGGTTGAAGTGATCATTGGTAAAGAAATACTTATTTGGGCGTTACTTGCCATTGGATAGATAATTCATGAAAAATCCAAAAAAGATTAATTGCTTACAAAGATTTTGAGCCACCGCATTCCGTGGAAAATATTTGTGCGAAATTGCTTGAGATTTTTCTTGAATATGGTATTTTAAATAAAATATTTACTATTTCATTTGACAACGCAAGTGCTAATACGGCTAGTTTGCCCGATTTAATTACCGTTTGTCAACCCTCACTTGGTGGTAAGTTTTTTCATATTAGATGTTTATGTCATATAATTAATTTATGTGTCAGAGATGATTTAGATGCATTAGAAACTCATGTTAAGCCAATTAGACGAGCTCTTCAATTTATTTCAAAAAAAAAATTCTAATACAAAAAAATGGATAAGGTTTTTAAGAAGTAAAAGTGTGCCGGACAAATATTTTACTTACGATGTTCCAACTAGATGGAATTCCACCTATAAAATGTTAAGTGATGGTTTTGCTTATAAAGATCTCCTAACGCAATTTTTTTATGTCAATTGGCTATCATGAACCTCTATTTACTCATCATTGGAATACATGCATTAATTTATGTGAATTGTTAAAGATTTTTAATACCGCTACTTTGGCTTTTTCGGGAGTTTATTATCCAACTTCCGTTTTGGTGCTAGAACATTGTATTGCAATTGTTACTATTTTTGACAATTTAAAAGAATGCCCTATTTTAAACCAATGCATTTTTAACATGAGACAAAAGTGGCTTAAATATTTTGACACTATTCCGTCTCTTTTCTTGGTTGCAAAGTTATTAGATTCCCGAGTTAAATTAGATGATTTAGAGTTCATTATAACTTATTATTATATGAAATTATATCCCGATGGTGACAGTAGTTATGAACTTCTGTCAATTATTGTTAATGACACAAAAAATGATTTGATTAACCTTTTTAATGAGTATAATGCCTTATATGGAAACACTTCTCAAAGCCAACAACATGAAGATGATTCCTCTACTTCTCAACCAAGTTTTACTAGTGGGGATCCATATAGTTTTTTTGCAAATTTGTATAGTAAAAAATATGGTCCTTCTCAAGGTTCATCTTCATCATCATCAAACCTTCCCGTGGAGTTAGAAATGTATTTCACCACAAACTTTGAATTAAATCAAGATCCAAATTCAAATGAATTTGATGTTTTACAATGGTGGTCAAGAAGGAAAGACATTTATCCTATACTTTTCATAGTTGCTAAAGAAGTATTAGCCTCTCCCGCTTCAACGGTGGCGGTTGAATCGGCATTTAGCGTTGGTGGAAATGTTTTGAATGAAAGACGTTCTCAACTAACAAGTGAAAACTTGGAACATCAACTTTTACTTGGCGATTGGGTTAGAGCGGAAAAAAGGCAACAAGACATGCCTTATGATGAGGATCTATTGGATCCAAGATATCAATACGATGTCGAGGACTCCACGGAAAGTAGTGATGAATGAATGATGTTTTAGATTAATTTTTATTTTAATTAGATTAGTTTAGACTTTAGATTAAATTTATTTTTAATTAATTGTAATAGTTAGGTTGAGGTAAAGGCTCCTAAATGTCCCCCCTTATTTATAAAAGGGTAAGGCTGGTTGTCCCCCTCTTTGTAATTTTATTTTGATTAATAAAATTTAAGGGTACCGTCCCTTTTTTCTTTTATACTCCCTCCGTCCCGCTAATATCCGCACTAACACTGTTTGAGCGGGAATTAAGGAATATGATATTTTAATAAAGTGTTGTGAGTGTAAAAGAATGAGTGGAGAGAGAATGAGTGGAGGGTATAATAAATTATAATGGTGTTGTGAGTATTAAAATAATGTAGGAGAGAGAATGAGTGAGGTAGGGTGAATATTTTATTAATATAAAGTTTCCTTTTTGGGAGTGTGCTGATATTAGCGGGACGCCCAAAAAGGAAAGTGTGCGGATATTAGCGGGACGGAGGGAGCATACTTTAGTTTCTTTTAAAAAAAGTTAAGTTTTCTTTCTTTCAAAATTCATAACTTTTTTTATAAACCTTTTTTCAAAAAATGTATGTAGTAAACTTAAGTCTAAAATAGTCTTATTTATCCAAAAAAAAAATTGAAAAAAATTAAAAGTTAACTTTTTTCAAAAAAACCGTTAATTTTTATTTCTTAAAAAATTCATAACTTTTTTTATAAACCTTTTTGCAAAAAATGTATGTAGTAAACTTAAGTTCAAAATAGTCTTATCTATCTAAAAAAAAATTGAAAAAAATAAAATTAATATACTACATACAAAGTTAACGAAAACTGTTAAAAAATTAACTGAAAAATGATATGCTTGGCCGAGCACTACTATATGACTCGGCCGAGCAACCCTCAACCCCTAAACCCTAAAAGGGTTGCTCGGCCGAGCAACACCAAAGACTCGGCCGAGCAACCCTCAAACCCTAAACCCTAAAAGGGTTGCTCGGCCGAGCAACACCAAGGACTCGGCCGAGCAGATCCAAACCGTCAAACCAGAGGTTAACCGGATAACCGTTAAAACCGTAAACCGACTAAACCGATTACTTACCGTAACCGGTTTAGCCGGTTAGGTGGTTCGGTTCCGGTTGGGGATTTGGAGGTTTTCAACCGCCGATTTTTAACCGGCTAACCGACGGTTTCTTCAACCGGCCATGTCTAGATAGAAACCCTTGGCCTTCACACACGGATGATCACCAGAAAATAAAGGTTAAATTCAACCAACCTTCTATTTACCTTTTTAGGATAAAAATTAATCTCTTCAGCCATATCTTTTTTCACAATTACCCTTTTAAAATTGTCCTTCCTTTTTCCATGAGTATCTTGGTATACAACTTTCCTTTTTTTATAAGAGATATTGAAAATCAAGAACATGTTAAATCAAAAAATAAATTAAAAATGAAAATTAACTAGAAAATATTTACAAAGAACCCTATATGACCCAAGATGCTGAATGACTAGAATGAGGCATCACACAGGTGAAGAAAATAATCTCAGTTTCAGATGTGGCATAGGATGTGAGTCGTAATAGGGGACGCATCTTGATCACAAAAAGTCAATGTGGAATAATCTAAAATGCATAGCCTCTAGGATGCATCCACCCATTTTTTATTGTGGATAAATTGCATATTGAGTATCTTTCACTTTTCTTATTACCCAAATATAGCCCTTTGTCCAGTGATCTTTTCAAGTTTGAATTCAAAATATTATCTTTAGGATTACTTGATCACACTTGTACTGACTTCATTCAAATGGGAGAAGCAGCTGTTTCTCTTTATTAAGGCATCCGCTGTGAGATATCTAGGAAGATTGTATCAAGTTGTCAAAAGACAACATGAACAAGAAATTCCCACAATTAAGTAATGAGACAAGTCAATAATGTATGACAAATAAGTGACCACACTGAGATATATTGTGCTAATGAATTGATATATTTTTTTATTTTTTTAAAGTTAGAAAATATACAGATGTGTTAACAGATGTGTGCACATTTGTGCTCACATCCTCAAATATCACACAAGCCAAGAGACTTCCTCAAGGAGGAAAATCTCTCATGATCTAATGTCTTTGTAAATATATCAGCAAGTTGATTTTCAGTCCCAACAAATTTCAGACACACAGTTTTTTGTTCTACAAGATCCTTTATGAAATGGTGTCTAATATCAATATGCTTAGTTCTGGAATGTTGGACAGGGTTATTGTATATGTCGAAAGCACTCTTGTTATCACAAAAGGTAGTAAGAATTTTGCTATTCAACCCATAGTCCTTAAGAGTTTGGTTCATCCACAACAATTGTGTGTAACAGCTATCAAGGGCAACATATTCAGACTCAGCTATAGATAAGGATACACAATTTTTCTTTCTACTATATCAAGAAACAAGATTCTTCCTTAGATAGAATTAGCCCCCAGTAGTACATTTTCTGTCATCACTATTGCCTGCCCAATTATAGTCACTGTACCCTACCAAGTTAGTGTTAGTCTCTTTGGAATAGTGTAACCCAATATTTGCAGTCCCATTCACATATCTGATAATCATTTTCAATACCTTAAGATGGGAAACCTTAGAGTTAGCTTGGTACCTTGCACATAGATATACACTATACATGATATCAGGTATACTAGCAGTGATATATAACAAACTACCTATCATACTTCTATACATAGTTTGGTCCACACTTTCACCATCTGTGTCATGACTAAGCCTTTAGGATGAACCCATTGGTGTTTTAAGGTGTGAGAAGTGTTCAAGGGAGAACCTTTTCACAAGGTTGTTGGCATATTTGGATTGGGAGATGAACATACCTTCTTTGAATTGTTTGATATATAAGCCTATAAAGTAGTTTAATTCTCCTACCATGCACATCTCAAATGTAGAGGTCATGCTTTCCACAAATGCAGTTAACATGGAATCTGAACTTGATCCAAACACTATGTCATCCACATAAATTTGAGCTACAATTATCTCCCTTTTCACAAACAAAGTCGTATCCACTTCACCTCTCTTAAATCCTAGGTAGAGAAAATGGATAGTCAACCTACCATACCAAGCTATAGGGGCTTGTTTAAGCCTATACAAATCCTTTTTCAATTTATACACATAGTTTGGGTATTCATGGTACTCAAAGCCCTTAGGTTGTTATACATAGGCTTCTTCATTCAAAACCCTATTAAAAAAGGCACTCTTAACATCAATATGATTAAAAGTTAGCTTGAGGTAGCATGCTATGGCCAATAAGAGTCTTATGGTCTCAATTCTGGTAACAGGGGCAAAAGTTTCCTCAAAATCGAAACGTACAACTCGAGTATACCCTTGAGCCACAAGTCTGTCCTTATTCCTATTAATTACCCCCTTTTCATCAGTATTATTTCTGAAAATCCATTTTGTTCCTATGACTTTCCCATGAGAGGGTCTAGGAATTTGGGTCCAAACATCATTCTTTTCAAACTGACTCAACTCTTCTTGCATGGACAAAATCCAGCCTACATAATTTAAAGCCTCAATTATGTTTTTAGGTTCAATATTTGAAACATAACAACAAAAACTTACATTGGAGAATCCTGATTAGCAACTACACAAACCAGCTAGTTCCCTGTAGTTTACCTTCCCCTTTTGACTGGTTTTCACCTGATCATGCACATCTCCCACTACTTGTGAGGTGCGATGGTTTTTCTGGATTCTTGATGGAATATCCCTTGATCTATCCACACATCCATAATTATCACCTTATGGATTATCATCTTTGTCAGATTAAGAAAACTGTCCTCAGGTTCAAAAGTTTGGGAGAATGTGGGGACAGATGTGGGTGTGGATGTGAATATAGATGTGTCCACATCCTTAGTTATATCCTTTTGTGCTTCAACATTTGTTTCAGTCTGATCTCCTTGTTGTTGCACCACAACATCTGTGTTCGCATCTTTCCAGTCCAACATGCAACCTGAAATGTCATCCTCAGCAGTTTTGAGGTTAATATCAAGTGAATCATCAAATACCACATTTGCAGATTACATAATAGTTTTTGTTTTAGGTTGAACACCCTATATGCTTTACTATTAGTGGAGTATCCCATGAATATTGTTTTATCACTCTTGGAATCAAACTTGAACAAGTAATCCCTATCATTTAGAATGTAACAGATACAACTAGGGTTGTAAACGAATCAAATCTTTTTTATTCGATTCGGTATTCGAATTCAAAATTTATTTTGATTAGATAAGTATTCGAATTCGAATAATATCTCACGATATTCGATTCGAGTATTCGCAAATATATATATATATATATATATATATATATATATATATATATATATATATATATATATATATATATATATTTAATATATATATACTCCCTCCTCCCACACCATTTGATACCAAAAAAATGGGCACGCGGTTTAAGGAAAGGTAAGAGAAAGAAAAAGTGAAGAGAGAATGTTGTGAGTGTAAAAGTAAAATAGGAGAGAGAATGAGTGAGAGAAATAGTTAGAAGAGAGAATATTGTGAGTGAAAAAGTAAAATAGTCTAATGAGTGGGGTAAATAGTGAAGATTCCTTTCTATTTTGGGTAAGTATCAATTGGTGTGGGACGGACCAAAAAGAAAATAAGTATCAATTGGTGTGGGACGGAGGGAGTATATTTAATATATATATATATATATATATATATATATATATATATATATATATATATATGAATCGAATCGAATAATTCGAATATCAATTTCGAATCGAATACGAATCAATTTTTATATTCGATTACAAACGAATACGAATATTCGATTATTTTCACGAATACGATGATATTCGATTTGATTCGATTCGTTTACACCCCTAGATACAACCATACACATGAAAGTACTTTAGAGTAGGTTTCTTTTCAAGTAGGATTTGATAGGGTGTCATAGTACTCCCAATTCTGAGAAACACCCTTTTACCAATGTGACAGGCATTATTCAAGGCCTCTGCCCAAAAAACTTTTGACAAGTGTTTGAAACATAGCATAACCCTAACCATTTCTTGTAGGGTTCTATTTTTTCTCTCTACAACTCCATTCTATTGAGAAGTTATAGGAGATGAAAATTCATAAGTAATTTCCTTGGAGTTGCAGAAGACAGTAAACAAGTAGTTTTCATACTTATTGCCATGGTTACACCTAATTCTTACAGCCTTAAGGCCATACAAATTTTTGATCCTTTTGTACCAGTTTTTGAATTCACCCATGGTCTCAGATTTCTCATTTAAGAACATTAACCATGTGAACCTCGATTATTCATCAACACACACAAAATTATAATTCTTCCTACCAAAGCTTTCTACCTCTATAAGCCCCATCAAGTCAGTATGTATCAATTCCAAATATCTAGATTTGGAGCATTATTAAACCTTTTTGTGTGAGAATTTTGTTTGATTTCCCTTTAACAAGAACCACATACATAAATGTTCTTAAAGTTCAGTTTAGGGAGATCCTTTATAGCTTCATACCTTTGTAGTTCCTCCAATTTTTTGCTGCTAGCATGCCCTAGTTTTTGGTGCCACATATTGACATCATTTACCCTAGTACTAAGACAAGACAGATTGTCACCAAATTGGTAACAATTATCAGCAGATCTAGGACCTGTAAACACACATTTGTTGTCTTTATCAAACACCTCACAGGTATTTATCAAATTTTATATGGAGGTTATCATCACACAACTGACTAATACTTATCAGGTTAGCTTTTAGGCCTTTTACATGGTATACATTATGTAGTTTTGGGAGACACTTAACATATAGGGTCCCTTTCCCAATTATTTTACCTTATACACCAACACCAAAGTTCACATTTCCCCCATTAATCATCTTATAGTCAGTTATGACATCTTGATTCCCAGTCATGTACCTAGAGAACCCACTATCAAAATGCCAAAAACCAGAGAAACTATTATTGAGGGAAGAGTAGACAACATTACAGGTAGCACTAGGTTTAGCAACCCATTTGGTTTATGCTTTCTTTTTGTGGTGCACCTGTTGCTGTGTACTTGGATGTGTGCCTGGATGTGTACACATCACACATCTGAGTTTTGTTTACACAACCAGCTTTTCTATTAGCTTTTTACTTATAACAAAAGGGATGAATGTGCCCAGGAGAAAAGCAGTAACGACAGATATAGTGCCTTCTTCTTGACCTTTTATCACTCAAAATTGGTTTTACATCAGATTTTAAAACCTCACTTCCCTCGTTTACAAATTTGGTTTTTTCAAAACCAATACCAGTTTTTCCAGTTTTACCAAGAGTTAGAGCTTTATCAAGTTTCATTTTCCCATTATTTAAATTGGTTAATGTACCTTCAGCTTTTTCAAAATCAGTTTTGAATTTTTCAACCTCAACTTCTCTCTTGGTCACCAGAACTTCAAGTTTAGCAATGGTATCTTTTTTATCATTATTTTCTTTTGAAAGTCTAGTTTTCTCATCTTCACAAATTGTTAATTTATCAGAAAGAGCTTTGTTTAACTTGGTCAATACCTCAATTTTGTCCATCATTTTTATTCAATCTGTATGCAGTTCTCTGTACGTATCAAAGAGTTCTTCATAGGGAATAACTCTTTCTTCACCATCTGAATCTCCTTTTATAAAGAAACAGTTGAGATTCAAATTTGATGTATCTTTAGATGTGTCCAGGGATGTGTCAACATCTGAGTCCACATCCACATTCTCTTTAGAATCTCATTCTTTTATTCTTGCAAAGTGAGCATTAAAAACAGAATGGCAGTTTATCACAGGCATGTTAGCAACTTCCTTTTCATCCCCACTATCACTCAGGGAAGTAGTTAGGCTCATTCCATTCTTTTTAAGTGTGTTAGCACACTCATTAGCTTAGTGACCAAAGCCACGACATGCTCTACATTGCACAAATTCAGAGGATTTCTTATTCTCTAGGTTTGGCCTTTTGAAGCCATTTTCAGTGCTAACTTTAGGGTTCTCAACACTTGGAGCAGATCTGTTGGGAAACTTGCTTATCCTTTTATTTTTTTAGCAAAGAACTGAATTTTTTTGAGATGAGTGCCAAATCCTCATCCTCAAGGTTTGACTTGTCAATTTCTAAGTAGAGCTCAACCAGTTCCTTTGGAACAGCTACAGAGCTTTTGAGGGTATGGCTTATGGCCTTGTTCTTTTTTTAAGCTTCAAGATTTAGCTCAAACACAGTTAAAATATCAACAATTTTGTCTAAACCTAATGTGTTGGTGTCACTAGTCTCCACATTTATGTTGAACCTTTTAGGTAAGGTCATTAAAATTTTGCTCACAAGTCTGGCATTCGAGATATACTCACCAAGAATGGTGCATTCATTAGAGATCTCATGAATTTTAGCAGTATATGAAATAATGTCTTCTGTCTCCTCCATTCTAAGAAGTTCAAATCTATCAAGTAAAATTCTAAGTCTAATGGATTTTAACAATTGGAATCCCCTCACATTGCATCTGCAAGATATCCCAAGGATTTTTTGTAATGCATTCATTGGTGATAAGCTTGTAAATATTTTCAGAAACATGGCTGGAAATAGCATCCATAGCTTTAGAATTATAATTTGCAGAAGTGATTTAATCAATAGTCAATCTTTCCTCAGGTTTTCTTTGAAAAATAGATTTACCAACACCTGATACATGCTTCTTCTCCACAGTGGGAGGTTGCCAAGCAACAAGTATACACATCCACGCTCTTTCATCAATTGATTTGATGTAGTTACGCATCTTAGACTTTCAAAAATTGTAATTGGTACCATCCAAAACTGGAGGTTTGTTTTGATAATTTTGACATTCCATTATTACTACACTTTTTGGATCAACACTCAGTAATATGTCGAGAGTTGGCTCTGATACCAATTGAACGTTTATTGTAGCTAGGAAATCAGTTCAAAACAACAGAACACGGATGTGAATTACAACTGTTCACATATCCACCAATAAGCAGCGGAATAAAATAAAAAACACAAAGAAATAAACGTTTACCAGATCTTATCCCAGCAAACAATGCTTTAAGCCCAAAAAGGTTTTCAATATTAAAATCTGTTTTACATAAGAAAACACGAATAAGTGAAACAAAAAGATTAAAATACTAAACCAAGTTCTAACCAACTTCTAAACCAAAAACAATTTTCTTTTTCCAAGGAGAGCCTATTCTAAACAGAAGTAGAACAAATAACTTGAAAGAAATATAGGTGAGTTCGGATGTAAGTCACAACCTCACTCACAACCTAAAAGAATATATTGAATCTTTGAAAAACACGAGGTTGTCTCTTTCAAAGAATTCTCAATTCGTGTCTTCTCAATGTGCCGAGGTCTTTGTATTTATATGCACATTTGAGATGTTTTTCAATCGATCAAACTCTTCCTTATTTGATGCAATCCAACTTTTACAAGGAACCTTAAGATTGACACTTATAAGAAAAGATATTTGTTAGAATATTAGTTTTAGTCTAAATATATTTAAATAAATAAAAGTTATGTACATATTTAATAATGTTATTTTTCAAAGAGGAATATAAATCTTTCTTAATAAAGAATAAAATCCACTTACCAAAATTACCAATTGTATTTAAATTAGGGAAGTCAATATTCCCTAAAATCTTACTCTTTCAAAACTCAAATTGATGTAGCGGAATACAACAAAAAATATGATAATCGCAGTGAAATTTTTTTAATGGAAGAAATCTTTTGAGCGGAATACAACACAAAAGAATAACCGCGGTGAAAATCCTTGAATGGAAGAAATTTTATCGAAGAGGATCCTTCAAAACAACAAGCCAACAATGTCCTTAGTGATCTAATCCAATAATGCAGGACGACAATTTTATATATTTATCAAAGTTTTCTTTTACAATTACCCTAGCAAAGTATTTATACTATTAAAGAAAATTTTAGAATCCTACAAATTCTAACTAGTCTTAATACTAAACTAACCCTATTTTAAAACCAAAACAAACCAAAAACAAAATGGTAGAAAAAAATGTAAATTCTGACAGAACTTAATCGGCACGGTCGCGTTGCAGAAACCCGAATGTCGTGCAAACAGACCGTAGCACGGCCGTGTCTTCTCCTACGTTCCATGCTGAATCAGAAGAAAAACATGTTGCTTCTGTCTGAAACCTTCGACGCTACATCACAGAAGCTTATCCCCAAGTGGAATTTGGCCCCAGCCCGGGATGTCCTTGGGCTTGGTCCACCTGGCCCGATGCTATCGGTGCTTGTTGTTACAACACTATTTTGGCGGTATTTTTGTCATTTCACATTTTAAAAAAAGATCGGACTTTTTGAACCGGGCCAAGTGAGTTTTGGGCCGGCCAGGAACCCAATGATATTTTCTAAGCCCTAACAGGTCAGGGAAATGGGCCTTTTATTGGATCGGGCTCAGTGGTCTAGCCCAATAAACAAGTCACTTAGAATCAAATGAAATATTTCATTATTATAGTAGAAAAAATAATCTATATTAAAATAGGCAATGAAAAAAACCGCCAATACAAAAAGAGGTTGAGATTCATTCTCAGCAATTTGATCTGACGACCTGAATTAAACCTAAACCACCCACTATCACTTTCCTTTTACCACTCCCACAACAGTTACTCAATATCCGATTCCAGGCCACACGCACACGCACAATCACAAACAAACACACACAAAAATACAGAGGCCAGAGAGTGTTCTAAGAGATGAAATCAATTAAGAATCTCTGTCACCAAACCTAGATTATAATTGAAAAGTTGACATTTGTTCTGCTTATTCATAGTTTTGAATGAATATTTAGAGTTTACTTCCTACAATATGCATCATCGTAATTCCAGGTAATTGAATTTTGTATTCAGTTATCAATATTTTTCCCTCCTCAACTTTAGTGTAACTCCCCACTTTCTCCTCCATAACAGTTTTTTAATCTCCCACCCTTTTGTGTAAAAAGGAAAAAACCTATTCTGTTTCTCATTATTGGTATCCCTATGGGTAATGATTGCATTGAAGGTAATTGATTAGGGCTCTTTCATGCGTTGTAACGGATCTGGTTAGTATTTGGCTTTATTGTGTATAAGTTTTGTTTTGAGTTGTTATTATGATTGAGATTATATGGTTGGTGATATTCATCTGTATATGAGTGTGTTAGTGATTGTTAATTCAAAGAGTAAGAAATGGGTGAGAGAATGAGGTTATAAACAAAGTGGGTTGCTTTTGGTGTGCACATAAATTGTTTGATGAAATTCCTCAGCAACAACCCCTCTCTAATTCTCTCGGTCTCAAATTAAATGTTAATTTTGCACAAAGTAAAAGATAATTTTTTTATTATTATTTTAAAAAGCATTGATATGTACTACAGTATTTGGTTGTGTAGTATGTGTAGGTTCTTTAATGTTGAAGATTTGTGCCATTGTCTTTGACCCAAATTGATTGTTTAAATTTTCTGGGTGCTTAGGAAAGAATGTTTATGTGTGGGGGTGAGGGGTCATATACCAGACTTAAACACTTAAATCATTGCATATATATTTATTGACTTAAATTTTTTTTTGATAAGATTGTTAGGATAGAATTGAAGGTTTTGTTATCAGTTTTGGGGGTTGTATTCAAATTGCAAACATGCTTCTTCTCAACTGCTTTTTTTTGTTAGTGGTTACATTTTGAATTATGTATCGAATTTGGTGTTACATGTTTGTGCGGTAATAAGTACAAGATTCTGGACATTTGTGCATTTGGCAAGCATTTGTTATCTCTGAAAAAAATTGTATCTTCAACAAAGCGCATTGATTAATACCATTAGTTTGTTAACGCGTTAATAATAGGAATGTTATATAAAATAGAATAGTGGGTGACTGAGATTACTTGGCAGTGGGTTTGAGAAACCTAAATTTATAAAGTGGGTTGTTGTTGAAATTCATTATGTGGGATTTGTCTTAGTTTAATTGGGATTTTCCATATAATTATGTTATGTTGGTTAATATCAGGCACATTTAAGCATGAATATATACTGAAATTAGTTCTTTTTTCTCTGATGTCGTTTTCCTGCACCCTGATATGGATATCCATTTTTCTGCTCTCTAAAGTGAAGAGGTCTCGAATGCATCACAATCATGTTGGAGTTGATCAATTCGCATGCAGTTAGTTAATGAAGATCACCAAATTTTGTATTCTATTTTTAGTAATGTGACATTCATTTTGAACCGACCAAAATGGAAAGCATGATATTTATTTCGGGACATAGGAAGTATTCCTTTAATTTAAAGGTTTCTCTTCTTTTCCTTCTTTTTTGTTTGATATATTTTCTCTGTTGCAATTTTATGTTTTGGATTTCTGATAAAATCAAATTTTTCTTCCTACAATTGTTCGGTTCAGGCACTATTGTATTCTTATGTGCAATTAAGTAATGTGGTAGAACATGATAGTTGACAAAAATGGAGTTTACTATGTTAAAAATCAACTTTCAATTCGGAAACTTTTTATTAATAAGTAGGTAGTACCATTTTTTATTCATGGGTTTTGATGTATTCAGGGTTTTACTTATTGCAGTTGAATTGTTAATAAAATTTGGCAAGGAATGCATGTAGCTGATTTGATAATTGCCCTCCATATTTTTAGTTTTCTTAATTCACATTAAATATTTTTGCTTGATAAATGAACTAACCTATTTATTAACGCAATGGGTGGGTTAGGTTGTTATAGGGAAAAAGGGTAGTATAATTACGATAGAGTAGTGAGGGTGTTTGACGAAAAGGGAAAGAAGAACATGGGTGGGTTGGTGGGAGTTACTAGAGTAAGACTACTGAATTGTTCTTTTTTTCATTTTTCATTTTTTATTTATTTACTTTATTTAGTTGTTTTACATTGTTAATAAAATCTAACAAAACATAACTAAGGGTTAGTCATCCAAGGTTTCATGTCTAAGTTTTGTAATATTTTTAATCAATGAAATTTTGGACCGAGTCATGCAATTTCAAAATTAAAGATAATACAAAGATGACTTTAAAAAATGAACGAGTGCATACTCCAATTAGAACGAGAATAAAATTGGTCATACAGTCACCGAATACTAGCACTACTTACTGAAACCATTTAGGTCTGATACTTTGCAAAAACTAGCACAAATATTTCGATCAAACAAGAGGAAAATTGAAAAGTTGAACAAAAAATGTATGCAAAAACTAGCATGAATATTTCGATTAAAGAATAGGAAAACTGAAAAGTTGAATAAAAAAATGTATAAGCGTCACTCTCTCTGTGCTTTGACACGGGGTTTAGTACTAGTAGCAATACAAAAGAGACAATCTAATATAGTATTATATCTTATGCTCCGTTTGTTTCGCGTAAAACGACTTGCGAAAAATGATTTTCCTGTAAAATATTTTTCGAAAAACGAAAATGTTTTCCGAAAAATGACACAAACATGTTTTCGGCTGTTTGGTAAGGAAAATGTTTTCCGAAAAATATTTTCATGTGTTTAATGAAATTTCTTTTCCGATAAAAACACAATTTGAGATAAGTTGAAAGAGATAGGGTGGGATAATGTGATGGAGTTGGGGTGGTAGGGTAGGAGGTGGGGATTATTAGTAGGGGTGAGGTGGGTGGGTGTGGGGTAGGGTAGGGTGGTGACGGAAATGTAAAGGATAAGATAATGGTAGGCTAGGGTGGTGATAGGGTAGGGTGTGGGGGTGGGGTAGGTGTGGGATAGGGTGGGTAGCCGAGAGTGTGGGGGTGGGGGGTAGGGTACAGGGGCGGATCCAGGGGGGGGGGCAGGTGGGGGCACTCGCCCCCCCCAGCGGCGGAAATGCAGTGGAAATTTTTTTTTTTGCCCCCACCATATTTTTTGTTATATATGTATATATATATAATTAACTTCAAGATTAACACCAATGAGTAGTGTGGTTCAGTGGTAGAAGGGGTGAAGTTAAAGTCTTTGGTGTTTTCTTTCAAATCCATGTTCGAACCCTGCTATCTACATTTTCAATTAATTTTGTCTTCCTTCTTTGCTATTCTTTCTCTTAACAGTTTTTTTTTTTCTCTTTCTCCTAATTTCCTCACATTTTTTTCAATCTTAATTAATTCGTTAGGCTTTTCCCATTTTTTTTATTTTTGGTCTTTCTTCCTATTATCCCAAGTTTAATTAGCAAATTTGAATTTCTTTTTTGTACGAGTAATATATTTTAATCAATTGTTTGCGTTAAATACTTCAACATTATTTCAATCGTTCTTTGAATTATTTACTTTTATCATTTTTGTTAACTAAAATACATTGTATTTCATGGATCCGACCCATTTTTTACTTGTCCGACCCGAATTTTTTTTTTTCGGGGCCGCTGCCCCCGAACCCCCGTGTAATCTTGCCCCCCCTCGGCCAATTCCTGGCTCCGCCCCTGGTAGGGTAGGTAGCCGAGAGTTGGGGAGTGGGATTGGGTGGGGAAGTTTTTAAAAGATAAATTAATTTAATTTTTAGTAAAAAAAGTTTGACAGTGGTAGGGGGGTTGGTGGTTGGTTAGTGGGTGGGTTGGTGAGGGTTGATAAAAAATAATTTTAATATGAATAAAAAAATTGTTTGAGAGTGAGGGAATTGTTAAAATATAATTTTAAAATGAATAAAAAATGTATTTTTATTACCTTGAGGTGGTGGTGGTGGTGAGATTGGGGAGTTGTTAAAAATAAATTTAAAATGATTAAATTATTTTTTTGATCCGACGGGGTGGGGGGTGGTGAGGGGAGGGGAGAATTGTAAAAAAATAATTTTAATATAAATATTTTTTTATGAGGGGATGGGGTAGGGGGTAGTTGATGTGGGTTGGGTAACGTGGGGGTGTATAAAAAGTTAGGTGTGTCTCTTTGAGGGTGTTATTATTTTCCGTAAAATTTTTTAATTAGAAAAAATCCGTAAGTTATTTTTTTTAGAAAAGTGTGGAAAACATTTTTCGAAAAATATTTTCTCCATGTTTCGCTGTTTATCGAACACCAAAAATTAAGGAAAACGTTTTTTCAAACACATTTTTCCCCAAACAAACGGAGCCTTATAATCACTCTTTTTCATCCTATTTAATTAACTAAACAAAAACAAAGAGACAATCTAATATAGTACTATATCTTATAATCACTCTTTTTCGATTTTTTTTTTTAAATATAGCTTTTTAAAAATTTATATACCAAAATAACATTACTAAAAATTTAAGTACCAAACTAACACTTTTCATTTGAATCCGGAATTGGTAATTCCGGATTAATGCATTTCGGAATTACCAATTTCGGAATTTTTTATTTTTTTTTGTTTTTCAAAATTGAATTTCCCAAAATTATATTTTCGGTAATAGGGGGCGATCGCGCTTATGAATGAAGCGATCGCTTCTATGGTACTCCGGCGTTACCAATTTCGAATTCCTTTTTTTTTTTTTTTTGCAAAACTGATTAAATGAGCAAATTAATATTTTCTGAAAAAAATAGCGAGCGATCGCGCGTTTTGTGGGGGCGATCGCTCCTAATGTAATCCGGAATCGGTAATTCCGGATTTTTAATTTTTTTTTTTAATACTAAATTTAACTGAATTGAATTAAGTAATGTTTTTTTTTTTGAAAAATTCAAATTCGGAAATGCTAATTCCGGATTTGCTTTACAAAACCCATCTTCCCCAGTAAATCTATAAACAACCTTCGTATAATCAAAACTCAGTGAAGAAGAATGAAAAAAGAAGGAAGAAGAAGAGGAGAGTAGGTAAATTTTTTCCAAAAAAATTTGAAAATTCGAGAAGTTGATTAAGAAGTTCAAGAAGAAGAAAAGAGAGGTGATTAAGAAGGTACATTTAATCCTCTTATTTTTTGTTTAAAATTTAAATTTAGTATTTATTTGAATTTTTTTGTGAATGTAGTGATATTGTTAAATTAGATTTTTTATAATTTATTTTTTCAATTTTTAGGAATAAATATGGCTGGAGTTCCACTTATTTTCATGTGTTATTGGGGAGGAAATGATGAACACCCGTTTGAAGGTAAACATTTTGAAAGGGGACCAAAATGTGCACTTAGGGCTAAAACTCGGTGGAGTTACAAGAAGTTGATTAAAAAGTTAGCTAAGAAAGTTTGGGTAGATCGAGCTATTGTTCAGTTGCAAGTTACATGTAGATATCCTCATCTTGTCGCTCCCGGGATTGCAAACTACATTCCATTTGTAATCGACAATGATATGGGTATGGAAGTCATGTTTGATGTTTCTGCTCAGTTTGGTGGGTTGAGTAGCTTACAATTGTATGTTAAGATAAATTTAGTTGATAATGTGAATGTTGAGGAGTTTGAAACCCATGAGGAGCCATTACAAAATGAGTATGTTAATGACATGGATACCTTCCAGATGGGTTCTTTAAGCTGCTATAATCAGAGGGATGCTGGAACAAGTACACAAACATATGTGGAAGAGGAAGAGGGAGAGGAAGAGGAAGAGGAAGAGGAAGAGGAAGAGGGGGAGGAAGAGATAGAGGAAGAGGGAGGGGTGAGGGTGAGGGTGAGGAATTGTATAATGATGATGATAATGATTCAGATTATGAAGAAAATATTGGGTTGCTTCTAAATGAAGATCATGACGATGGATATGATGATTGCAGTAGTCCTACTGATGTTAGCGAGAATGAGGGAGAAGATTTGGCGTTACATTTGGTTGCTTACGAAGAACCACAACATTATGTGCATGAGAGAGTCGGGTATAAATTTTATCGTGATATTGGAGAAGGATCAGAGATATATGATGATAACCAATATGACTTTGCTGAATGGAATGTAGAACATCATGAAATTGCCAAAGGTATTCGCTTTTCAAAGAAGACAGAGGTCACTACCAGAAAAAGGTCGTTTAGCGACGGAAATTTCCGTCGCTAAAATTCAATTTCCGTCGCTAAAAATAATCACCGGCGGAAAAATTTCGTCGGTGGTCCGCCGCTACCAGCCCGTCGCAGTGCTCCGACGGGTCAATTTCCGCCGGTATTTTTTGATTTTACCGACGGAATTTAATTCCGCCGGTGAATTAATGGTTCCAGCGACGAAAATTTCCGCCGTTAAATCAATTTAATTTAATTAAATTTTCATTTCAGCGGTGGAAATTTCCGTCGCTGTAATAAAAATTAAATTAAAATAAATTAATTTCAATAGCGGAAATTACGCCATTTGAAATTATTTAATTTTAATTTAATTTTTATTACAGCGACGGAAATTTCCGCTGCTGAAATAAAAAATTAAATAAAAATTAAACAAGATAGCGGCGGAAATTTCCGTCGCTGGAATAAAAATTAATTAAAATAAATTAATTTCAGTTCCGCCGCTGAAATTAATTTATTTTAATTAATTTTTATTTCAGCGACGGAAATTTCCGCCGCTAAAATCAAAAATTAAATTAAAATTAATTGATATAGCGGCGGATATTTTCCGTCGCTGAAAAAAAATTAATTGAAATAAATTAATTTCAGCGACGGAAATTTCCGTCGCTGATTCTGAAATAAATTAAAAAAAAATAATTTAAAATATCAATAAACCAAAATTTTTTGTACCTGATATAACATTTCAATTTATAAAACTAAAACTATAAAAACTAAAAATCAAATATCAGCGTACCAAATAAAAACTAAATATCACCGTACCAAATCGGGAGGGGGTGAGGGGGGAGAGGGGGGAGGGGCTCCCGCGGGTACCAAATGTCTCAAATGTTTACAAACAAGTATAAATTAGTACAAAAATGTCTAAAATAGTCCGTAATCAACTCGGGGGAGGCGGGGGAGGCCGGAAATTACCCTGGGGGTCCTGGCCGATATGAGCCATCAACAGCGCCAATTGTCTTTGAGTCTCTGCATGACGCCGATCATTCTCCTCCTGCATCTGCGTCTGAACCGCCAAAGCCTCCGCAAGCTTTGCCCGCTCGCGTCTCTCCTCCTCCAACGCAGCCTCCAGAGTGTCGACCCTCGGATCATGAAACGTGGGCAGGGCAACATTTCGCCGACGGCCGGTCGACGTCGACGGGCATTGACGCCCGTAATCCCCCATCCCTAACACTCGGGCTCCTCTCTTTGGATGTCCCTCAGCGGTGACCGAGTGCCAAACATCAGGCACGAAGGGGACGGGTTCGCCGGGAGGCGTTCCTTCGGGAACAACGGCGGCATGATATGCTCTCTGTCAAAATAAAACAAACAATTATAATCATATACACAATGTAAGGTACATAAATAAATTTACATATTCAAAATCAAGTCATTTAATGATAGTTTACTTACAAAGGCATTAACAGAGCGATCGTCAACCCATTGCGGAGGTTGATCGGGCGCTGTAGGATTCCGAAGATGGGTGCTAGCGTAAACATCCATAAAACTGATATTCTGGCCATGCTCCCTTTTCTATAAATAAAATAAGCGAGATTATTACTTTGATATTGTATAAATGCAACATTTAAACTGATTTAAAAGCATGCATACACTACATTTACACTAAAACCATGGATTTCATAGCATCAACATGGCTCCCAGCTAACATACGTACATAAACCTATTTAAAAGCATCCATACACTACTACATTTAAACTAACATACATACCATGCGGTCGTGATGCTCGGCGACCGTGAGCGTCCCCATGGTATGCATCGCCGCCGACCCCGAGGAGCCTGCTCTATTGGCCTTAGCCTGTTCGGATATAGCCTTCGCCGCATTCGACCCCCAATATTCGCAAAATTGACGAAACACCTACTCGGTCATCCAAGTAGGTGTCGAGGGCTGTTGTCCCGCCGCGAGCCGGTTAGTATAATAATTTCTCTTCGTGGTACCTATAAAAAATATGAATATCTCATAAACATATAATGATGACATTATAAAATTAAAAGAGTATAATCATTGTTAATTAAACTAATTAAGGATAGATAAATATGTTACCAATATGATCCCTAAATAGCTTGTGAGCCTGTACATCGAAAACATATCTAGCCGTCGCCTCGTCGATTTCCGGCGCCCAATAATATTTATCCTACAACATATAATGATAACATTACAAAACTAAAAGAGTATAATCATTATTAATTATAACATTTTAATAACAAACTAACATTTAAGTTTTACAGAAAAATCATTAACACATTACCTTAAACTCCTCCCACGCATCCTCCTTCTGCCTCGGTGGCAATGATTTCCAGTTGGGCCAATACTCGGTCATTTTTCGAGACCGTCAGTATTGCCCGATCTTAGTCCCTGTGGTAGGGTATCCACCTATAAACCTGCCAAGTATATTTATACAATAACATTTTAACTTAAATAATGAATTATATATAAAACAAAAGGAACCAACTTATATCAAATTAATGAAGAGTTACTTACTGGTCATAATGTTCCGATATCCGGACAAATATCCTCCCCTCAGAATCGACAGTAGTCTGAGTATCGGCCCCAGAGGTGAAGCTAGTACTACTGCGTGAAGGGTCGACATCATCAGTACCGGATCGGGACGGTTGCGTCCCAGTAATAGATGTGTAGATGGGCTTAGTCTTCTTACCCTTACCCTTTCTACTAGAACTCATATCTGTATTACAGTAAAAATATTAAAATATACAACTTTAACAATAGGAAATAATATATTCACAATACATATAAAACTTTAAAGTTCTAATAATCTAAAGCATTCACAATACATATAAAACTTTAAACTATTAATAATATAAAGCATTCACAATACATATAAAACTTTAAAGTTCTAATAATCTAAAGCATTCACAATATATATAAAACGACGGATATTAATAATAATCTAAAGCATTCACAATACATATAAAACTTTAAAGTTCTAATAATCTAAAGCATTCACAATACATATAAAACTTTAAAGTATTAATAATCTAAAGCATTCACAATACATATAAAACTTTAAAGTTCTAATAATCTAAAAGCATTCACAATACAATTTTAAACTTTAAACTATTATTAATCTTCGTCCCCATCATCATCACTGGACTCTGAATTACTACAAAACTCGAGTTCTTAAAGTGTCTAGAAACTCGTTCCCGCTCCCGAACTCGAATCTCTACTCTTCCTCCGCCTCGGTCCCCGGGAGGTCTTTGGTCTAGGTATGTCAAAAAGTCGGGCCTCGACTCTCGTCCCGGCTCGTATCGTGTGAGCCGGTGGATCAATCGGTCTGGTAGCTCTCATTCTTGCTCTTTCTGCCTCAAGGCCTCCTGCGAGCTATCACTTCGGATCATTTCTCAAAGCATCTCTCCGAAGCTCCCGTCTCTCATGTCTGCTGCAATGTCGCCCGGTGATTTCATCGGGGTTGCTCTTGGCCTCTATGTCTCTTAATGTCCGGCTGGAAGAATAGTTCCCAAAATACTCTCGGCGTCGAGCCTCTATCATCGGTGTACAGACCTTGCCGCTCCTCGTACCATATCGAGATACTCTGTGGGTCGAAATGTGCTACCTCTAGTATGACGGAGTAGTGGTCGTATCGGAAGAAAGCCCTCTAGAAATGCTCTGCCTAAAGAAATGTGTAGTACGAGGCTCGGTCATAATCATCGACATGGTATTAGTCGTCAATCGCTCTCTCAAAGTCCGAATGGTCTCTGCGGGTATCCGTACTTGTCTGCTCACCGGAGATGGAATTCAAAAGGATGATACATGTAGACCCGGAAGTCGGACAATCACCGACCCGTCTGAATATCTCTCATAGTCGCAATCCCCATGCGAGAATCCAATAGTACGGGTTTGCGGTCTCATATCGGGCCAAGGCCAACCTCCTATGCCAACTCTCGGTAGCGGCATCCCTCAATATCTTGCGGCTGTCCGGTCGCAAGGTAATGCCGTCCGCCTCTCCGCAGCGTGGCGAGATCAAGCAAAATCTCTCATACGACCACAATGATAGTAACTGGGCCGTGAACCCATGTACTCGAGATCCTCCGGCTAATCTATCAATGCCGTGGTATGTCTCCGCTAGCAACAAGTGGAATGATGTCCATCGCTCCTGTCCATCCCGGATTGAATATGCCGGATGTCAACTCCTCGATCACCTCTCACCCTGATGATCTCTAACAGCGTAGTGGACACACTCCGATGTAGGCGCGAAGTAGTGCGCGAGACGGAATGAGCAACATGAATATATCTAAGGAAGTGGATAGATCAAACGGTCAGGAAATTTGGTCCGACTCAATACGGCTATATGAGTCAAGTCTATGAATCTATCGTCAACGACAATGCCCGATACCTGGGCTGGCCTGATAATCCCAAGAATTCGGATAGTTGCTCAAGTGGCGATCGTCTGTCTCGAGGAAATGCCACAGTCCTCGACTCAGCCACACCAGTCAGTGCTCAAAAATCCTCCATCGTTGGCATCAGATCGTTGTACGATAGGGTGAACACATGTCGCTCCCAATCCCAAAAGCACGAAGCAGCTCGGAGCAGATCCCAATCAATCTTCCAATCTTTTAGAGACCAGATGCATGGCATGCTATACCTCCTGTCAATAAGTTTCCTGTGTTGTTTTTGGTGAAAGCGCGAGAGTTCAAGAACGTCTTGTTTAAATTGATACTCTCGGGAAACAATTTCTCCATTGTTATGCTCCATGCTGCCTTAAATTGGGGCTGCTGGGATTTTTTACCTATTAATATTGTGAATAATTGTAAATTGTTAATATTTAAAATTAGGTTTAGAATTGGGGTTGGCTTCTTAGTATCAATAAATCTTGAGCTCTAGTTCAAACTAAACTAAAGGATAATGGTGTCCCTACCTAACCACCTACTCTGTCCTTTAAGTGCCTGTTTGATAAACCTATCCCATCCCGAAATGCACGATTATATGAAATGCAAATATCACTTTGTCTACTTGCTTTATAATCAAAAATAAAGAAATTTCGGCTTTTGAATAGACCTAAATTATTACTATTGTGAATAATTTTAAATATTAATATTTAATTCATTGTTGTAAAATATATAATTTTACAATGATGAATTAAATTAACATTTATAAACAAAATGAGAGTCGTTCTCATCCACAACTATCAAAACCCTATCTCATCTTAGACCAAGAAAGACAGAGCAAACAAGTTCTCGACTGTTTGAGCAAATGATTTTCTGTTTAATAAGAGTTTTTCCAGTTTCACTGTCCTCCTCTCTAAGGATCTCAAACATAACAGCCATGTTTGTGACAGTGCCTGTTTTACTCTTCACTGGTGTTATACGGTCACAAGTAAAAACAAGGTAATAGTATAACACCATTGAAGAGAAAACATAACTTTCCTCCAATTTTTTCAATCTCCACCTTCCATTTACTCAAGATCCTGATTGCAGAATCTTCCTCATGAGCTTGAAAGCTGGCGGTGTTGCCCTCAATCTCACGGTTGCTTATGCGAAGCAACCGTGAGATTTAGGGTTTAGGGGTTAGGGTTTAGGGGCTAGGGTTTAGGGTTTAGGGGCTAGGGTATAGGGTATAGGGTATAGGGTATAGTGTATAGGGTATAGGGTATAGGGTATAGGGTATAGGGTATAGTGTATAGGGTATAGTATATAGGGTATAGGGTATAGGGTATAGTATATAGGGTATAGGGTATAGGGTATAGTGTATAGGGTATAGTGTATAGGGTATAGTGTATAGGGTATAGTGTATAGTGTATAGGGTATAGTGTATAGGGGTTAGGGGTTAGGGTTTAGGGGTTAGGGTTTAGGGTTTAGGGTTTAGGGTTTATGGATTAGAGTTTAGGGGTTAGGGGTTAGGATTTAGGATTTAGGGGTTAGGGATTAGGGTTTAGGGGTTAGGTTTTCATCTTGGTGGGATATGAGAATGCCCAAGAATACATGGGTAAGAGTGATTGAAAGCATAGGGTTTGGGGTTTAACGTTTCCTGTTAGTTTTCTAACGTTTTCAGTTAGTTTTTTGAAATTACTTGCAATTTTTTAACGTTTCAGTTAAATATTTTAATGTTTTACAGTTGGTTATTTTATTAATTAGTTCTAAAAATAATCAAAAATTACATTTTATTATCAGCGACGGAATATTCCGTCGCTGATAAATTAAAATAAATTATTTTATCAGCGGCGAAAATATTCCGATGGTGTTTAATTTAAAAAAAATAAAAAACATTTAATTTCACCGACGGAATATTTCCGCCACTGATAAATTAAAAAAAAATTAATTATTCAGCGGCGGAAATATTCCGTCGGTGTATTATTTCAAAAAAAAAATAAAAAATATTTTAATTTCACCGTCGGAATATTTTCGACGCTGATAAATTAATTTTTTTAATTTATCAGCGGCGGAAATATTCCGTCGGTGTAACATTTCAAAAAAAAATTAAAAATTATTTGATTTTCACCGACGGAAAATTTCCGCCGCTGATAAATAATAAAATAATATATTTTCACCGGCGAAATAATTCCGTCGCTGATTAAGATGTAGCGGCAGAATATTCCGTCGGTAAATCAACCGCGAAAATAGTGGCGGTAATTAAACGAATATTCGAGGAATATTCGTTTTTGCGGCGGAATTTAGCGGCGGAATTATATTCCGTCGCTAAATTTGACGCCAAAAAAATTCCGCCGCTAAAGCTTAAATTCCGTCGCTATTTAGCGACGGAATGAGTCCGTCGCTGATTATTCCGTCGCTAAAACACCTGTTTCTGGTAGTGGGTGCAGCATAAAATGAAGTTGTTTCATATTAAGAAAAATCTGCGCTTCAAGGTAAAACGAAGCACAACTCATCTCATAGACACCATTCCACCTCTTTTGATGTCTGCGGGTGAGGGTGCAACCCCAAATAACTCCTCAACAATCTCAACCCATGCCCCCGTACTCCTACTAGTTTCTGAACTAGTCACCGCCATTCCGTCTACAGGAAGACCACACAACATACCAATATCCTCTAAGGTGATGGTCATCTCTCCCTACAGGTAAGTGAAAAGTGTGGGTCTCTGGACGCCATCTCTCAATCAAAGACTCAATCAAATGCCAATCATATTGTAAATGACCTAATAAATACACTCCATAAAATTCAGTATTCATAAGCTTAGCTTCTATCCTCCAATCAACTCTAGCTGGAAGTTCTGTACCACGCCTAGGTCTTAAATTGGTTAACTGTTGTCCATCCCAAATATATTTAGATCTATGTGTATCCTGAGAAGTCAATACATGTGAATCGATTGGCCCAGGATCAATAAATGGTTGTTGTTCATGTTGATTCATCTGAAATACAAAAATTTAATAGTAATTAAATTTAAATGGGACTTAAGGTTTTGCTACATTTAAGCTCAAATTTTAAATTTAACACTTAAAAATTAATAATTAAATAAAAAATTGCAACAAGTTTGTCAAAGTAATTTTAACAAGCACTTTATTTTAAACCTAACTTAAGAAAATCCTAACTAGGCAAAAATTAAATTACAATTGTTTAATTCATTGACAATCAACAATTAAGTACATAAATCACAATAGTTTTAACAACAAATTATATAAAAATGCACAAATAAAAATTCTTAGAAAAATTTATATAGCTAAAATTAACAACTCAAAACAAATAAAAAAAAAAAAGAAATAAAACTAACCATTCTTAACTTTCTTTCTCTCACAACTCTTTCAACTTCTTCTCCTTCTCCTTCTCCTTCTCCTTAATTCATTCTTTCTCTCTCTCACTGCATTAGTTATTCTTCTTCTTCCTTCAAAATGTTTGAATCTGAAAAATGAAAAAAGTGGGAGTAATTTCAAAATTTGAATCCGGAAATGGCATCCCCGGATTTCAAATTAAAGCAATCCGGAATTTGCATTTCCGGATTTGAAGATATGCCACTAAGAGCGATCGCCCCATAAGTCAAGCGATCGCCCTCTTCTGTTTTTCAAAAAATATTAATTTGCTTTATTACTTTTCTAAAAAAAAAAATGGAATCCGGAATTGTAAACACCGGAATACATTAGGAGCGATCGCTCCATTCCTTAGCGTGATCGCTCCCTATTAACGGAAATATTATTTTGGGAAATTCAATTTTGGAAAAAAAAAAATCAAATCCGGAATTGTTAATTCCGGAATTCATAATCCGAAATTACCAATTCCGGATTTCAAGTGAAAAGTGCTAGTTTGGTACTTAAGTTTTTGAAAATGTTATTTTGGTATATAAATTTTTAAAAAGCTATATTTTTTAAAAAAAATCCTCTTTTTCATCCTATTTAATTAATTAAACAAAAAAATAATAGCAATACAAAAGAGACAATCTAATATATTACTATATCTTATAATCACTCTTTTTCATCCTATTTAATTATTTAAACAAAAAAAAAAAAACAAGAAAGCATGTTGCCCTTTTCTTTGCAGAATATGTGTGCAAAGCAACTCAAAAGAGCTCTAAGGACTTATTCTAACTCTGAGAAATTCATGAACTAGTTCGAGAACAGTCCCCTCTCTTTGCAGCTCTGAATTGCTCCATCAAACGTTTCCTCAAACCCATACTTGTACTTGAATCCAGTCTCCAAAAGCTTCTTCTGACAAAAGTTCGTTTTCTTGATCCCGGCCCCCACTTTCTCGGAATAACTACACACACAGACACATACATTAGTATCATTTTCATTAAAAGGAGGAAAACTAAAATCAAGAAACGTGAAAACATGAAATCCGAAACTCACTCGATATGTGGTACTTTTAGTTCAGGGTAGGACGAGAGGAATTCGTGCAACTTATCGATTGTAACTTCAAATGCCGAGCAAATGTACCTCCCCTTTGCATTAGGGTACTCGTAAATATGGATTTCTGCAGCCGCTACATCGTCCACGTGGACGATAGGGAAGCTACTGATAGGCGTGGGGTCCCCGAACACCATAGGCATAGTCAATCGGATGGATTCAGAGTAATTTGGAGTACTAAAAGGACCCGTTATAATTGATGGATTAATCGTCACAATATCCAATCCAGACTTGTCAGCAAAATCAATAACGGCTTTTTCCGTCAGTGTCTTTGATATAATGTAAGTTCCACCAGCGCTCATTAGATAAGTTCTAATGAAATCTACATCGCTCCATGAATTCTCGTCCGGCGATTCCTCGTTCTTGCCATTGTTGGCAACTGCAACTGTACTAGAAGTGTGAATGACACGTTTGACCGTCTTGGAGTCAACGGCTGCTTGTAAAATGCCTAGAGTTCCATTTATGGCTCTTTTTGTGACTACTTCATCGGATTCTTTGCCGCCGAAAATCTCCATGGGATGAGCCACGTGGAATACTCCATCACAGCCGTTGATGGCGGGTGCAAAACTCTCTGGCTTGTCGAGATCGGCGGTGAATAGTTTGAGTCTTTCTGATGCACCGGGTAAGTTTGTGAGGTACCCAACGTCTCTGTTGGTATCTGCAATATGGTATTAAATTTGTTAGAAAATTATTACTCCCTCAGGCACCAAAATGAGTGACCATTTTAAATTTAAGGGTCATTGTTAAAATATTGATTTTTAATAGGAAAAAATCATTAAAAAAAAATCTTGCTATTCACTTTCAAAATTTTAGTTTTGTAAAATACAATGAATTAGGGAAAAAATTGCAAAAAAAAAAAAAAACATTTAGGGATAGTTTTTTGATGCAAACGTCTCAGAAGATCATTAATTTTGGGACAAAAATTGTCATTCGGACGTGGGAATAATAGATGTCAATGCGAAAAAAAGGGAGACAGAAAATTAAAGAGTTCACCAAATAACTTAGAATGGTAAAGAAAATTTCGAACTCGAGACAAAGATATACCGTACCTCTCATGGTGGTATGAACGGTATATCCAGCATGAAGAAGTTGGATGATGAGTCTTGAAGCTAAGAAACCTGTTCCTCCGGTCACACATACCGTTCCTTTGCTTGCTGCCATGATTGATATATAGGTCGTTTAATGAAGGAGATGAATATGAAAATGAAGAAGTGTTTTTAGATTGTGTAAGGATTTATTTTGTGTAGGTATGAGGCCGGGTATTTAAAGATAATAAAGGCTATGGGCACAGAAAGAATTTTACAGAAAAGAAAAATGGATACAAAATAAGGCGGTGATATTTTATTGGATGCATAAATTGTAGACCCATCACACATTAATTAAAAACACCAACAAAATCATGACACATCATTTTGTGAATCAAATTTTGTGATTTTTTTGTAACTTTAGTATCACCCATCTCTATCTTACTTATATACTCCCTCCTTCCCATTGAAAAGTTCACATTTTGCCATTTTTGTTGTCCCATTAAAAAGTTCCATTTTTCTTAAAAAAAAAAAAAAATTATAATGAGACACACTTATCATACACGCAACAACTATCCGTTACGATTTCCTACCCCACGTTCTTTCTCCTTCATACTCACAACGCTTAATTTTTTCTTAATTTCCGTTCTTAAAAAGAAATGAAAACTTATGAATGAGACGGGGGAGTAATTCTTAAACAAATTATTCTCTTGTTGCTAAATGAATAATCTTTTATTTTGGAATCGTTTTGAAAAAAAAAATAGCAGCAAAGATGGATAAACACCCTTATTATCCACTTTATAAATCACAAATATACAATAGAATATGATATTTATCAAGCGACAAAATTATGTTAGAAAATACTAGTCATTTATATAGGGACGGAGGTAGAAGCTTTTACTAGGGATATATTGTGGTTTTGACAATAAAATGTGTGTTTCCTTTTTCTCTTCAATTTGTCCTGGATATTTTTCATTGTTTATTAATTTCAGCAATGCTATAACATAATTGAGGACTTAGTAGGTCACTAATTGCATAAATAAATAGACAGATTTCAAATAATAAAATGCCCATGCATAATTATAATATGCCTTCACTGATCCAAGTTTGATAGATTAAAAGATGCTAGACATAGATATAAATCCAAATAATCACAACCGCATAGCTGTAATGTTTTCACTAACCAGAATTTTAAATAAGCAAGAAGCCATTCCAATTACTAAAGGGGCTCTATTATTTCCTCCGTCCCGTTTTAAAATTCTTATTTTTCTTTTTAGTCAATCTCAATTTAAGGTTTTTAGTTTACTTTATTCCTTAAATGGACGATATGACTCACTTGCTATACTCAAACTCACTTACTATTAATAGGTCTTGGAATGTTTGTGTGTTTAGAATTTAGACAATGTGATTTACAATGTCAATTTAGCACTTACTTTATTCAAGGGGACAAGGGCTTTCTATTTATAGGTGATGGAGAGCTGCTTGTTGATTAAGCCATGAGATCAGCCCTAAGGAGATCTTAGTCTTTGACCAGGTACACGTGTCCGCATCGGATTGGGTCTGCCAGTAAAGTAAGATTCACTAGCAGAGGGGATGTCGTTGATGTAGATAGGAGCCGTGTATTTGGGAGTGTTGGCGCGGCACATTAAATGATGTAGTAGGCACCTGAGCAGCATTCAATGCGATGGGAATAAGCAGACTTATGTATGTCAGAGCACGTTAGGAAACTTGCTGTATAAGCTTTGGCTTTAACAGGGAGTCTTGTATGAGACCGCAGTCAACATCTTGGGCGCGGTCAATGATATTGACGCGGGCACGGATGGAACGGTCACAATATCCGCGGTCACACTACTGGCGGTCTAGCTGTCTGCGGTCATCATGGGGACAGTCTGAGAGGATCGCGGTCTTGACCCTGAAGGTCTATCTATCTGCGGTCTCGACTCTGGCGGTCTAGGGTATGCCACGTCATCCTTGGCCTTTGGACCAGATCGAGCTTTGGCCCGGGCTCATCAGTGGCCCCTAGCTCCAAGTGAGAGATTATTTATGGTCTGAGCGAGGAGCTATATTTGCTAGGCTCGGTCTTCTGTCAGATCGCTTTTTTTGCGGTCACCAGTGTTGTGTTTTTTCGCTGATTTTGTTCTGCCTCCCTTGCAAATTGGCGCATGTGAGAGGCACGTGTGGAAGCTTGTATAAGATTTTTTGCTCTGCTTCCCGGTTAAGCTAGTGGGCCCCATGGCAGGTGAAATGCCAGCACGTGTTAGGTACGAATGATACGTGTCAACAATCCAAAAAGCGCCATAATTGTCAACCGGCAAAAATTCGAAATTCAAAGCATTGGCGCGGGTTCGTTATTCGAGGGGAATGATTTTTGGGCTATTTAATACGGGTCAACCCGTATACGTAGGCCTATAAATACCAAATCCTTTTCCCTTCAACCTTTTATCTCTTTCAAACTATCATACTGCTTTAGAGAGAGAATAATAGGCAATGATACCTAAATAAAACCGAAGCATTTATGGGACGGACGAGCAATCCCAATTTTTGGAGAAATTTGGGCAGCATAACGGGTATTCTTGAAGAATTTCAAGAAAAAATCCGGCATAACCTCTCGTCGGTGCACGTTGACAATGCGACATGATCTCTCATTAGAACATGCCGTGGGAACAACATGTCCATACGCAAAACCATGTAGCATTGGCAACATGCCCACATGTGCTAGGTTTTGGGATAGGTACGAAAGTCTATTAAAAATTTTGAAACAATTCATTTTAGTGTATTTGAAAATGGCGTGTCAAAACCAACCGTTTGGGTAAGCTTTTAAAAGTGTGGCGCCACCTATGAAGCGCTAGGGGGATATGTTTGATTTCAGGCGCTCAAGCGTTGGCGAATTACATGGCCGTTCGCGATGCCGTTAATGGCATCCAAGGGTTCTAGATCTATGTGACGTAGTGTGCGGATGACTATGTTCCTTTATTTACGAAAAAAGATTTTTTATACTTTTTTTTTTCACTTTTTAATTTGAAAAGGGTGATAAAGGAAAAACAACACACACACACACACACCCCACAGAGATACAATAATCAAGGAATCAAGCAATTTGATCACGGGGCAGCCCCACAATCACAACCTGTACCAAGGACACCAAATCCTGCATAATGGCAACTTCTGTCGCGTGACACAGAACTGAGATGGCAAGTTCTGTCGCGTGACTGAAGGAGCCATATTTCTTTCCAGAATGATGCACAAAAGAAACAAAACCAGCCCCAGTCTCCAAGCTCAAAGCAATAGCTCAATCCCCTAAGCCTCAGTACAACAAAAATGGGGTACAAGGAGGACAAGGAATAAAACAAAGCACTAAATGCATTTATACACATATAATGTCACCAACAATGCACACACAAAAATGAACGAAATGAATGTTGAACAAGCACGAAAGTTTGACCCACTTTTTGAAAAACAAGTTTCAATGTCCCCAGCAGAGTCGCCACTGAATGAACGCTCGCCGAAAAATCTATGAAAGAAAATTGGGAGTCGCCACGCTGTTTTAAAGGAAACATTGAAAACCTTTTTGAAAAGAGAATTTGGGTTCGGGGGTCAGGTTACGTGTTGGGAAGAACCGAGAGTTCACCCAACACACCTCGTCCGTAAACGAGTCTTTCTATGTTCAACATCCAAAATATCCAATAAGTGTGTGCAAATTGTGTGAGACAAAATATGTGATAAAATGCATTTTAATGCTTTGTTTTATTGATCAAAATGAGAGAAATACATCTTGTGAACCATTTGATAAGGGAGGCCACATCTCAATTACAAAATATGAAAACAACTTACAACTGAAATGGACCAGCTGCAAGGTGGCTACATGTGTCGCCCGACACAGGACCTCGGATGGTCAAGTGTGTCGCGTGACACAACAAGCCTACTTGCAGAGGTTTCACAAAGCTGAATTACAGAGGAAATCAATAGCCAATTTAGATTACCAGAGGATGGAAACGGATTACAGAGACTTCATAGAGATCGAGACTTGGATGAGTGTGGATATGGAACGATCCACACTCACCTTAGCATTCAAACACCCCGCATATCAGTACTAAACATGAGTATACATCAGAACTAGAAGAAACGCATAACCAGAACATTCAGAAACCACAGGGGAAGGACTCAATACTCAGATGAGTGTGAATATATAGATGATTCACACTCATCTTCATGCTTAGATCACAACTAACACAATTCAAACAATGGCATAGATAAAGCATAAGAATCAGAACATGAATATCACAAGTGTAAACCCAGGCAGAACAAATCTAATTACGTTTAATGTATTACAAATGACGAACATAGAAATGGCATGGGATGAATAATCAGAAGAGAGATGAAGATTGAGATTAGGGATTACCTTTGTAGTGTCCACACTCTCTATACCACGTCGGTATAGGGAGTCTTCAAATCAGCTCCAGAAACAGCTCAAATCTCAGCTGGGATGAAGAGTTCGGATCTTCAACAGGTATGAGGAGTGTGTGTTGTCGAATTGATGTGAGAGAGAGGGAGATTTGGATGAGAGAGAGAGAGAGCTTGCTGGGTTCGTGCCTACTTCGGCTTGAATTGGCCAGAGTGATGCTAAGGACTGGAACAGGGCCAGAGCTAGTAGGTGAGGTGATCAGAAATCGTTGGTGAATCGGTGGCTGTTAACGGACTTAGGGTCTGGGAACAGGGGAGACGGCGTCGACAGATTTGGGGAGAATGGGAACGAGAGAAACGGCGATAGCCGTGGCTGGAGAGAGAGAACGCCAATCTGGGTAGAGCGAGAGAAATGGAAGCGATTGCGAGAGGTACTGGGTAGGTTTAGGTTGAGAAACGATTTGAGGGAGAATTGGGTGAGGTCTCCGTTCAGCCGGAGTAGAGAGAGAGAAGATGGTGAGGAAGGGGGTCGTTTGGGTGGAAAGAGAGAATGGTGAGGAAGCCTGGTGTCTTGTAAATTGTGGGTGTTGAATTGATATGAGAGGGATCTGGATGTGAGGGAGAGGATCGTGAGGAAGACGATTGGAAGGAGAGATAGAGCTCGGTGAGGAACGATTTGCGTTTAGAGAGAGAGAGCTCGATCGTGAGGAAACCGTTTAGAGAGCGAGAGTAGAGAGAGAAGCCCCCTTGACAAAATGAGGATAATCCTTATTTAACGTTGATAGGGAATTGGTTTATGGTGTCGCACGACCCATTGCTTCGACTTTCCGTGGCTCATGCTTCCTCACGACGGGACGAGCCAATAACCGTTTCTGAAACATTCCGAGCTAATTCCTTCTAGGTCCAAAACAAATAATTCCCTATAGGTCCTTTTGCACCGGAAAAAAGACTTAAAAAAGTACTTTCTTCGCGAGAAACTTATAAAAAGTTCCCGAAAGTCTCGGAATGGACCAAAAATTTACCAAAATGCCCCCTAGTGCAATTTTATTGAGTAAAAGGCACTTTTATTGGGTCGCGAATTGGATTGACGTACTCACACTCGGCAACGTCAACAAAGTCTGCGACCGCAGCAAACTTCCAAGTCCGTGACCTCGGCAACAATGGCAACATTAGTAACCTCAGGCGGCGCATTATAAAACACGAATATTTTCAAAATTGGGTCAAGTCTTTGATTCCTCAGTATGAATTTATCCATGGTTCGAAAGCACTCAAACAACCTCAGCTACGTTAGTAACCTCGGGCGGCGCACTTCAACAACTTCATCAACAAGCCGGGTATCATCAGAATTGGGTCAAGTCCCTGATTCCTCATTACGATCATACTTTTTCTTTCAAAATTGCTTTCAAAAATATCTTTTCAAAATACCTAAAACAGCCTTTTTAGTGTTTTGGAGTCGAACTACGTTTTGGTCTGATTTTCCGATAGAGATACGCAGGCAGCCGTGCGGCACGACCATGCCTGTTCAGAATGATGTCTTTTCTATCGACGACATGACTTCTTCCATAAGCCTTGTCGCCGAGGGGCTCTGTAGACACCTCATTTTGAACTAATAATTACATTATTACACAACTCTTTTTTCTCTTTTTTGTGTTTTGATGAAAGCATATTAGTTTCGTCATATTTCGTTAAGTTTCTAACTAACATTGTTAGCTTTGGACTTAACTGACTAACGGAATAACTGAAGAGGACAAAATAGTCAACTAACTAGTTGTCCCGCGCGGAAAAGGCGTGTCTCGCGCGAGACAATCCCTCTGCAGGATGTGCAGAATCACTTTCCTTCTCCGTTTCAACCTCTTTTCTTGATAAATCTTATCAAATCCGGGTATCCAATGATCTTTGGGTTCTGGAACCTTCCTTGGTAGGAATACCATTCCACTTCAATCTCTTAAAACCCCTATAAATACTTGATGACTTTCAGTATTTCGAACGACGGTCAATCCCCTAAAATTTACTGGTTTCTCTCCTTGAAAGATTCCTGTAAATCACTCATAAACAAACACCCAAATTCGTCCATCAACCTTGTTGATTGACGAACATCAAGGCTCAAGCCTAAAATCGAGACGAAGCTCTGCCTAAATCCCTTCTCGACCGAAAAGGAGGAGAAAATACTTAGAACCACGTTCTAGACCAAATATCTTCTAAACGCAAGGTAAACTCCTTTACTTTCATTCTCATCTTCTCAATCTCTCTCTCTAATATCTTTTAGAGTAGTGTAATCCCATAAAAAAGGTTAGCCTAGAGTCCCTTCAATCAATGGAGGCGATCTCGAAGCATACAACCCGATATTCCTAATTAAGAAATTAATTAGGATTTTCCTATTTTTATTTAATTACTGTTTAAATTGATAATCCCCATTAAAGCAAGACCGATCTCCGGATTGGGTGGATGCGGTGCTCCTCGACCTTCCAAATCCATCAGTTAAGCCCCGAACTCAAATCTTTCAAAAAAGGTTTTTCTTATTGTTGTTCGTGTTATGCCCTAGGCTGATTATTATTATGACTAATAATCGATGCCATTATGTAATCGTCTTTACTATCTATTATAGAGAAAGTTTATTTGATTCATTATATGTTTACATGTTTATTATATTGAACTGCGTCCCTAGTTATTGTGAATAACTAGTATAAGTTGGTAATGGATAATCATGGAGATGATTATATGCATGTGATGCACGTTACACTTATAGGTACTTGCTAGAGAACAAGTTCTGGACATGACCTACCGATGAGATTTATGACATGGTCAATAGTCAAATGAGTCATGATTAAATCTCATGATAGTCGTGTTATTGAATCCTTTGCACCTGAGATTATCATCGTCTTCCACTTGATGAACGTTGTGTTTGATGTAGTCTAACACTGTCTTTACTAGGATAGCAATAAGGGCTATGTCGGCATGATTGGATTCCTGTAGGAAAGAAAATAAGTCCAGATGAGATTTGTCCCTCTTATGAAGAGAGATGTTTGCTTGGGCCCCTCGATGAATAGTGTTGATGAAATGTATGACCATACTCAAGAGATTTGATAGAGATCAAATGCACTTGGATTATCAACATATTCGGAGTCGAGAAAGCATTGAACAATATGAGTTGACGTGGACCATGACTCATGTTCAATAGGACATCATGGACAAAGGGATTGTGACATTTGATCTATCGGGAAAATCAAGCTTTGATGTTATATTAATTGGGTGGATATAATGGTTTGCTAGAAACCACTTATGTCTTGTGAGGTCGATGTTTCGACTCACTACTAACATAAATATAATTCTATTTGGGTCACACACAAAGAGCAAATTTGATTCTAGCTGAAAATTGGAAATTGGAAATCTAGCACGTTTTGTAGCGCGACATACTTTGCCATGGGACGACTCATGCCCTTTTGGCCCAATTCGTCCCTTGTGAAGGGACGACTGTATCAGAGAGCTGCATATAGGGGACAACTCGTGCCCTACGGGACGAGTCGTGCTCACGACTCGTGCCCCTGGGGACGACTCGTTCTGGGGGCGCTGGAAACCCCTTTTTGGCTTGGAAAAGGAAGAGTTAGGGATTTATAGCAAGTATAAATAGAATCCTTTTGCCCCAGCCATAGGTGATGAAAATTAGGGTTTATGAAACACTAATTCCTTGATTTTGATTATGATTATGAATCAAAGATCAAAACGTCCCAAAATCAATTCCATAACAGCCATTGATTATTGAAAGGAGTTTCAATAATCGAAAGGATCTTCTAGCAATCCAACAAGAAGTGGTCTTGGTTCATTTGCGTGTGGATCACCATTAGAGGGAGATTGCTTTATCTCCTAAAGCTTGAAGATCTCGTTTGTTGATTTATCACCAAGGTTGAACAAGGAAGATGAAGATTCAAGTCTCATCAACAAATTCAAAGGTTGAATTTTGAGATCCGTTTTGAACAAACAAATCGCATTAAGGTATGAAAATTCTATTTCATATTTCTAATCTCTTCATTCTAGACGGATTAAAGGGCTAGGGTTTTGTTGTTATTTCTAAGTCTTCCGCTGCGTTTGTAACCTCAAAACCCAACAATTGTTTTCCTAAATAAATAATAAGTGACGACTATGTTATTCAATAAAATATCAACGCTACAAGTATGAACTATGTAGCCAGCATCAAGAAGCTGGATTATGAGTCTTGAAGCCAAGAAACATGTTCTTCCTGTCACACATACTGTTTCTTTGCTTGCTGCCATGATTATAGATCTCTTTCACTGTACAATTCAGATCTTAGCAAGAAGTGTTGGAAAAATGTAAGTGGGTGTGAAGGAAATTTGAGATTTTTTTCTAAATGTGTTATTTGTTAAATGACCAAATTGAATGTGGGTTTGTGTTCTACTACATGAGAATATTAAAATCAAATATTTTTTTGTCCAAAATGGTTAATGGATGAATGAGATATCAAGGCTCAAATTAGTGGGTTGAAAGTGGGAAAATGTGGCTATCCCACATTGAATGGGAATGTAAAATGTAGCAAGTTTAAATACTCCTACACTTTGATAAGGGGTATGAATGTGTGGCATAGAGGCTCTCTCTCGCGCATAGGTGCGCAGGGGGGTGCAAATTATGAATCGAAATGGGCTTCGGGCTACTGACTCATGTGCATGCGCGTTCCGCGGACACGAATGTGCCTCCGAATTGGCCTACTCGCGCTAGCCCAGAAATAAATTTCCATGATCATGAACAGACTTGTAACAGCAAACAATTTTTGAAGAACACCAGAATTTTTTCAGCAGCCTCCCCTCTCTCTCTCGTTGCATATTGTAGCATCTTTCCTTTAGCCTCCATGCATTTTTGCAGCGTGGTAATACTGTCCAGGCACACTGTCAATTCGCCGAAAACTTTAGGTGCAAACACTACTAGAAACAGGGCATTTACCGACGGACATTTACCGACGGACTGTGTCCGTCGGTAATACCGACGGAAAACAAACGAATACCGACGGAATTTATTTTCATTTTACCGGGTTTTTTTTTTTTTTAAATTTCGTTTATTCCGTCGGTATTTGAAATATTTCCGCCGGTAGTCCGTCGGTAATACCGGCGGTCATTGTCCGTCGGTATTACCGACGGTCAAGTTCGTCGGTAATGACGCCCTATATATAATGAGAAAATCCCATTTTTTTCATTTTACGACTCCTCCTCTCTCTCTCTCTCAGTTCGCGAATTCGAAGAACCCTAGGCCTCGCCGTTGCCATCGCCATCTTCGGTAAGTTTCTCTCAATCCCTTAATTCCTCTCTCACTCGATTTCTCCCTCTCACTTTCTCTCTCTCTCATCAGTAATTTGAGAACAAACGCCGTCTCCGCCATTTCCGCCGTTCGCCGTTGCCGTTGCCGTCTCCGTCGCCGGCCGGTAAGCTCTCTTTCTCTCTCTCAATCCCTTTCTCTCTCTCACTCGCTTTCTCTCTCTCACTCGCTTTCTCTCTCTCTCTCTCTCGCAGTCGCCCTCTCTCCCGTTGCCGCCGAGCCCGCCGTTCGCCGTCGTTGTCTCCGTCGCCGGTAAGCTCTCTTTCTCTCTCTCTCTCTCACTGGATTTCTCTTTCTCAAGTATTGATTACGAAAGTTAAATAAATTGCAGTGATAAGAAAATGATGTTAGAATGTGCTGTGAATGTGTAATTATGATACCAACTGATTTAAAATGCCGAATATAATGTTTCAATCTAAATTTATTTATCTATAAATTATGATATATATGCTGGTTGTATTTGGTTTTTTGAATATATGAGCAGCTATTTGGTGTGTCTTTGTGAGTGTGTGTGTTCTGCGTGTGAGTGTGAGTGTGTGCGGCCATGTGTGTGTGTGTGAGTGGCAGCAGCCATGGTGTGTGTGGGTTTAATTTTGAAAGTATGCCTAATTTTGAAAAAAATTAATTAACTGTGTATGTATAATTGTTGAAAATAATTAAGAAAGTATATTTGGTAACTTTATTAGTAAAATAATTAACTGTCTATGTGGGTTTAATTATGTAGTCTTTTTCTATGTGCTAGTTGTTTCATTTGCATTTTTAGGTGTCAAAAGGTTTGAATATGGTCTAGATTGTTGGTTTATGTAAGAGTTTGGTAGGCTTGGATTGAGTTATTTTTGCAACATTTCCTCTGACCCTTTGTCTTGCTAATAGGCAATTGGTGTGAAGCTAGAATTATGAAAATCTCTTATTATCTCTACTTCTTTTTTTTGCTAATATTTATTTATTTTTATATGGTACTACCTCCGTTCCATTTTTTTTTAAAATTACCGATCAAGAATAAAAACGGACATCTACCCAATATTGACAATTAAATAGGCTCAACTCGTACGCTCATGTATTCATATACACTTACTTTTTTTCTTAAATATTACACCCCCTCCGTCCCAAAATGAATGTCCAAAAAAGATCCAAATTTACTCTTGGAGAGCAAATTTTAAAAGGTTTTGAATATTCATATTGGGACGGTGAGGGGGGTGAATGTCTAAAAAAATGAAATAAAAAATAAATAAAATAAATAAAAAATAAAAATAAAAAAACAAAATAAATAAAGAATAAAATAAATAATAATAAAATAATAATAATAATAAATAATAATAATAATAATAATAAAAAAAAATATAATAATAAATGAAATAAAAAATAAATAAAATAAAATAAAATAAAATAAAAAAAAAAAAACAAAATAAATAAATAAATAAAATAAATAATAATAATAATAATAATAATAATAAATAATAATAATAATAATAATAAATATAATAAATATAATAATAAAAAAAATAAAAAATAAAAAATAAAAAATAAAAATAAAAATATACATATATGTATATATATAAATAAGATGAGAGCCTTTCTCACACACTGTGATGATGTGTGATTGTATCGAAAATTTTCCCATTTTTGTTTGAAAAAATCAACGAAACGGAGTCGCCACGCCATTTTTATTTTGAGGGCCAAAACTTTGAAAAAAGCCCGAGATTAGAGATTTAGGTTCGGAGGTCATGTTACACGCCGGGAAGGACGTTAGTGTGCACCCGGAATGCCTCGTAAAACGAGTCTTCCAAGCTGAAAATCATTTGTGTGTATGTGTGTGTGTGTTTTGGCCAAAATACTTTGAAACTCAGAAAAGTAAAAATAGGGATATCTTTTCAAGACTTTAAACTGATCCCATGATTTTTTGGGGGATTTTTGGATTGAGATTTGGTACTCAAAAGACCTTTTGAAGTTGAGAGCCATTTCTGCCAGAATGAAAAAGGCAGTGGACCTTTGATTTTGAAATGTATTCAAGGGTCTTAAAATTTCATAATCTGGATAAACTCAGAGAATGAAAGTTGTTCTAGACACCTAAAATGAGGTTTGTGCGAAGGAATTTTCCATTTTGGAGAAGATTTGAGGGGTCAAAACCTTCTGGAAACCTCAGATATGAGATCTGGATTCCCAGAAGCTGATGAACTAGCCTCTGAAAGAAAATTTGAAAAGAGGAGTTTTACTCACCCAAAAAATAAAGTAAAAATATGTCTGGAAAGCTCTGGATGTTGGCTACAAAAAGTGTTTTGTAGTCAACACCAAATTCCAAGTTCATATGTGTCCAAAAATTAAGACAATGGACTGAGGTCTGGGAAAATTGCTACTGGACAGCAACTTCTCAAGAAAGAAAATGTGAATTTAAGGGGGGTTTTGCATCCATGCTTGTCCCCATTTCCCTAGGTTTTGGTTAGTGATCACTAGACATTTTAGTGGTGAATCAACTATACCAAACCATCCTTGGGGTACATTAGGACTAAGCATTTCATTTGCTTGGGAAGGGGATTTTTATCCTTTGAAAATGAGATTTTATGCTTGAAAATGGTTTTTAGGGTTTTGAAAATGAGTTTTCTTGGTAAGAAAGTAAGAGAACTTGAAAATAATGTTGATCTTTGTAGAAGATCATCCATGGAGATGGTCTTCCATGGTGATCTTCTTAGATCTAAAGCAAAAAGATGAAGGAACTACATTTTGTAGTTTGAAGATGCATGCATGGATGAGATTTAGGGTTAGGAGAAGGAGGGTTTACCAATCTTCCTTGTGTTCTTGAGTGTTTGGCTTGAGTGTATGAGTGTTTAGGGCTTTAATATGAGAGTGAGTGGATGAGTATGAATTGGGAAAGATTGGAGAGAAAATGGTGACAATTCAAGTGAATTCTCACTGTTTTCTCTCTATATTTCGCCAGAAGTTCGGTGCAAAATGTGTTGTGGCTCCTTATTTTTGTGACTGGAGGGCTCAATTTATAGCCCTCTGGAAATGACAAACTCATCCGCGCGGACAAGACCCCCGCAGCGTAATCGTTCATTAATTACGGCTCCGGCTTTGGACAAGAGGAATATTTCTTTTTGAAATTCAAATTAGGCGGCAGTTTATGTTTCCAAAGCATTTTTATTTATGGTTTTCTTCTTTTGTTTTTCTTTTTTGAGATTCTTTTTAAGGTTTAACCTTAAATAACAATGCCCATTTTACCCTCACTTTGTTAGAAAGGTTAGGATTGTTAGGAATTGTTAGAAATGTTATAACTTTCGTTAATTTTCTAACGAAAATTCTAACAAGCTCAAATTGGAGCACTTACAGTAGCCCCTCGGCGACGGCGCTTCGAAGGAAGCGGGGTCGTCGATAAGAGTAAGGCTCCATATTTGGCGAGATGATCGAGTGATCGGGTGGCCGAACCTAGCGATAGGCTACCTACGTATCCCGAATGGGAATCAAGCCGATCGTAGTTCGGGTCTTTGACCACCGGAGATGATGGCGTTTTAGGTGCCTCGAACCCGATGAGCGAGTTACGCGATCGGTTCTTTGGAAAGAAACTCTGCGGGAGAAGAGATGACCATTTTCGGTCGATGGCTATCCGCTCTGTGGGGATAGGAATGACCATTTTTGGTCTGACGGGTATCCGCTCTGCTGGGGATTTTTGCGATTTATCGCTTTCCTAGTGATAGCGTCTTAGGTGCCTCAAACCTTGGAGATGGCGTTTTAAGTGCCTCGAACCTTAGAGATGGCGTTTTAGGTGCCTCGAACCTTGATGATGATGGCTTTTTAGGTGCCTCGGACCTTGATGATGATGGCTTTTTAGGCGCCTCGGACCTTAATTTGAAATGGCCTTTCGGTGGACTTCGTCTGCCGCCGAAGGAGAGGGTGACCGTTTTGGTCGAGGGGCTGGACCTAATGATAGGCTACCTACGTATCCCTAGTGGGAATCAAGCCCTTTCGTAGTTCGAGTTCTACTCGAGATTCCGTTGGCTTTTGGGATTCCGTTAACTTTGCTGGGGATTTTGTTAGCTTCTCTGGGGAAAATCAGACGTATTCGTCGGGGAAATCGGTCTTACGTTTGACTGCCGGGAAAGGTTTTGATGAAAGATACGGGATCCGTTATCTTTCTCGAGGAAATCGGTCTTACGTTTGACTGCCGTTTGATTTTGATGAAAGATACGGGATCCGTTATCTTTCTCGGGGCATTCGGTCTTACGTTTTACTGCCGGGGAAGATTTTCTTGACAAGGGGCTGACTTTGGTTAACTTTGGTTAACTCTGTCAAATTGGGGACTGAATTGCAGAGTCCTGAAATTTTAAGGGGCAAAAGGGTCATTTTGACCCTTGCAATCCTATCCGCGCGGATAGGAGCTGAAAGTCAGGGGTATTAATTAGGGCCAACGCCCTTTTCTTCTTCCCCATTCAGTTTTACAGTTTTTTTCTGCACTTACGAGGGAGAGAGAGAGAGAACCGAGGAGAACCTCCATTGAAGGCCAAAAAGCTTCGAAAATCTTCCGATTTCTTCGATTTTTCGAGCGATGGAACACGGGTAAGGCGCTTTTCAAGGCCAAGGACGTGGCCCGGTGGCGGAGAGACGATTGGAGCTCGTCCGGATGAGGAGGCATTACAATCTTTCGCAATCAGTTGCGGAGGAGCATTACCCCGATGCTTGGCAACATTGGGCTTCGGATTCGAATCTCCGAACGGTATACTTTGAAACCCTTTGATCCCTTTGTTGATTTCTTGTTTGAAATTTGAATTTTAGGTGATTTTTTAAAAAAAAAGTTTTTTGAAAATTCGAATGATTGATATTCTTGGCTTTGAATCTTGATTTTGATGCTTTGCATGTTGCAATGAATTTGTTGGTGTCCCGAATATGCATTTTGCTTGGGAAAAGAATTGGCATTTTTGCCACACATTTTTTTTTGTATCCGAAAATTGCATGTGAAAATTCGAAAATTGTGATGATGATTTTTTTTTTTGAAATAGAATATTGATATGGATGAATGATGCAATGCATGCATTTTGTTTGGAAAGAATGGGATGTATGTATGTTTAGGATATATTTATTTTTTTTTGAAAAGTGGGACGGATTTTTCCTCCCGTTGCATGTAAGATGGATGATATGCATGTATGCAAAAAATTTTTTTTGAGATGATGGATGGTATGCATGTTATTTTATGAAAATGGGACGGAGTTTTTACTTCCGTAGGAATGCATCTTTTTTTTTTGAATGCATTGGGATTTGCTGAAAACTGTCTTTTCCGTGAGAAAAATGGGGCTATGCCCATTGTATGCTGTTATGCTGTCGAAAATTTTTTTTTTTTTAATGCATGTGTATGCTTTCTTTTTTTTTTGTGTGTAAATGCAAATGCAATTTTTTTTTTGACATTTTCTCTCTTTTTTTTTTTTTTTGCAGGGCGGAAACCGTTTTGTGACGGAGCAGCTGAACAAAATGAAGAGTCGAGGATCAGTGGAGTCCGTGATTGACTTGTGGGACCGGCATCCGAATGCGGGCCGAGGAGCTTTGCCGAGTCCGAGACAGATCGTTGTCGAGACGGGGCTTTGGGAGTTTGTCGAGTGCTTGAGGGGACTGGTCAAGTTCCCTAAGAGCAAGGGCTTGATGTTTGCTCTGGCGCAGCACTGGTGGGATGCGACCCACACCTTTCACTTCTTCTGGGGCGAGGCTACGGTTACGCCTTCTGACTATGCTGCGATCACGGGCCTGTCCTTTAATGGACGCAGCATTGAGTGGCGGGATGGCTACAGCGATGCGGATCTACAGGCTCTTCTGGGATTTTCCCCTATTCCCAAAAAGGGGATGGGGATGGAGTATGCCGTGGTCTACGGTAAGATCGTGGAGACCATAGCGAGCTATGAGGCTGGGGAGGAGAGGATAGGCGCCGATCAGATTGCCAGGGCCTTCTTGTGGTTTGCCTTTTCGAGCACGCTCTTTGGACATGCTGAGGGGACGGCAGTCTTTGCCTTGTTGAGGTCCTTGGAGGACATGGAGACGGCCGGAGATGTCTCGTGGGGAGGGGCCGGGCTGGCAGAGCTTTACTTTGCTCTTGATAGGTACAGCCGGAAGGCTGTAAGCTCTTTGTACTGCTTTGAGTTTGCCCTGGAGGTATAAGCTCTCTTTTTGCTTTTCCTCTTTTTTTTTTTGAGCACGCACTTTTCTTTTGCGCTGGATTGATTTGATTTTTACCTTTCGCAGGTATGGGCGTTGGAGTTTTTCCACGTCACGATGTGGCGACAGCCGGCGGAGTACGTCGGGGCGTATCCGGCTATGCAGTCTTGGTCCAAGTATGCCCGGGAGAAGATAAGCTCCAGGGGGCGTACGACCTCAGTACGCGGATTGCCTTCCTTTGACGGAGGCCGAGACAGATGAGGGGATGATATTCTTCCCCGGGATCGCTTTGAGGTGGCGCAGGTGAAGGGCGCCGAGATCCGGACCTGTGCAATGGAGGATTCTCGAGAGGTCCGACTCGCGATGCATATTATCTGGGAGAGAGGGTGATGCGCCGAAGCATGGCGTGAACTCGCCTTTGAGGACACCGGTGGAGCCTCCCGCCGATATGATGCACTCCGAGCGATCGGTCCGTGACTCTGGGATGATTACCGAGCCGGCCAAGACTTCTCGGATTTCGTGGCGATTGAGCCATATGCGACATTCGTTTTGAGGAGGCCGAGGATGCCTCGGTGTCCCGGATAGGGAGGGGCTTGGGATCCCGCGGTACCCTCGGATGGATTTTTCCTATATCCAGATGGGGTCCGATTGAGGGTGCAGATCCCTCAGCCCGAGCGACTTCCACGAGCTTTCCGGCCTCGTCCGGGTATGAAGGTATGGCTTTTTACGCTTCTTTCTTTTGTTTCATCATCTTTAGCATCACTTCCCTTTTTTTTTGACGCTTTTGCTTTTGTGCAGTTTTCGGAGGTGGTCGTCGAGAAGCTGACGAAGCAAGTGATCGGGGCCAAGAGATTCATCAGGAGGATGGTCGCTTGCGGGCTCCTCGTGCTAGAGCGAGGCGACCACGGCCGGCGCCCGTCAGACGGAGGCTTCCCTATTCGCTCGTAGACTTCTTCAGAGACTCCTCTGTCTCCTTTCCTTGATCCTCGCGCGGTGCCGCTTCGGATCACGTCATTCTCTGGGATCCACACGGCAGTGGACATGTTTGGCGCATGGTGGGTCGTCTTCTTACGTCCGTGAGTCCGACGCCTTCACCTTCTGATACGATTTTTTGCAGATCTCGGCTTGCCCTATCGTAGCGTGCCGCTTGGTCCCGATGAGCCTCTTTCCTGGGAGACGAGGACGATTCTCGAGCCCGAGATTTTCGTGGCTCCCGAGGAGGCGGCCCGAGTCGCAAGAGGGGCCGGGGCGTACATCGGCGCCTGAGACTCCGATTGATTTTTTATTTTTTTGAGATTTGAGATTGAGGTTTAGATTTGTACTTATGCACACATTTTTTTCTTTTTTTTTATGGATGTAATAATTTAGGATTTTATTTATGTTTGCTTGTTTTTTTTTTTATGCACACTCTTTCTTTTGGAATGTAATAATTTAGGATTTTATTTTATGAATGCAGTGTTGCATGAGCCTTGGTTTTTTTGGCAAGGGTGTTTGGTATATGGACCGGTTTGGGGAGGGTTTCGCACGTGTTTCGAGCAACCGGGACGGAATATTCCTCTTTTGGTGTAGCGGCTTGACTGGTGCATTTTTCGACGGAAAGCAATCCTATCCGCGCGGATGGGGACCGCATCTCGACATTGTCCTTTAATTTTGGTTCGCACTGGTCTTGCTTTATTTCAAATTCAAATATCTTCTTCAACCTCCAAATTCAAACACCATTTTCGGGGAGAAAGAGAGAAAAACAATGGAAAACTTTAGAAAAGCTCCATCAAAATTGTCCCAAGAATCCCAAATGTCATTCTTCAACAAGTTCAAGGATTGGTCCCGGGAGATCATGCATGAGAGGAGGTCCTTCTTTGAAGAAAGGTACAAGGTGAAGTGCTTATGGTCTCTCAAGGAATTGGTTCCGGATTATGAGCTTTTGAGGGCTTCTTCCTCATTTTGGGACATTAGGAGGCATGTCTTTTGCCTTTCCTTCAACGAGATTGTTCCGACTGTTGAAGAATTTCGGGCCTTGCTTGGTGGTCCGGAGGTGGAAGAGATAGCGGTTCCTTTGCCCGGAGGGGCTTCTTTTGTTGACAGATTGTGCATCCTCCTTCATCTTTCCCCGGAGGAAGCGCAAGGTATGATCCGTGGTCCCGATCATTTCGATATTTCTGGTCTTCCTGACAGATTTAGGGGCCTAGGCTTGGATGATGCCTATTGGGATGCCTTTGCACTTTGTATGTTTGGCACCCTGTTCATGGTCTATTCCTTTGGGATTTGCCATCGGTCTTTCGGATGTTGTCGTTCACCGCCGCCCGGCGTAGATGTCGTCCCTTTGATTCCGGGGGAGACTTTTCATGCTCTAGATAGGCCGGCTACCGAAAGACGGTATATGCACGGGCAGCCCGCTTTCTTGACCCCGTGGCCGATGGAGCGTTTGGGGGTTCTTCGGGAAACCTCTCGATATGATCGTGCCTTGGACTTTTGCCAGAGAGGTGTTGATGTAGATTTTGATGATCGTGGCTCGTGGGAGCGTTGGATGGCGGGTCGCCGCACCGAAGATATCGATGGTCGGTGCCTCATTTGGCGGGTGGAGACTCGCAGAGTGTTTCAGATGGGTCTCCCGTGGTTATGCTTCCGGGGCTTTCTCACCCAGCCTTCTATATTCCGGCTTTAGTTCTCGAGACGCTTTGGCCTCGGAGCAGTTCCTTTGGAGGGCTTTGATGATATAGCCACCAGGTGGTGGCTCCTGCTTCTATGGACGATCCCTCGCTGTTTCCATTTCTTTCCCGAGTATGGAGGTATGATGCCTTTCCTCCTCGGGTCATTCTCAGCGTCCGAGACCGGTGTTCCCGACCACTTGGTACTGGATTGGTATGAGAGGCATCCGGGAGAGACTCGGGTGGCTATTTTCGAGACGGCGTGAGGCCATTGTGGGTGCGGAGGACCCGACTGCTTCGAGAGGAGGAGGGCCGAGGCGAGGGCCAACCCTCATGACAGAGCGGAGACGCCGTGGACCGACTATGAGGCTTACGTCAAGAGACAGGAGAGGAGGGCTCCTATGCTACCGCCTAGGCTACAGGAGATGAGAGATGACGCTAGTGGCTACTAGGGCCTCGCGCAGGCCGGTTTGATAGATCCCGTTCCTATACCAGAGCTTGGTAGGAGGAGTACCGACATCTTTCCGGCTCAAGAGAAAGACTCGGAGGGGGAAGAAGAGGGGAGAGGCCAAGACGAGTGGCTTGGAGTGACTCCGAGGTTTCCGAGTATCCCTTTCTTGTCATGGCGACACATTAGTTTGATTATGTATCTTAGTTTTCTTTTAGCAGTTACCGCTTGTAGGAATGAATCGGGCTTAGACTCATCAAAGAGCTTTTAATTTGTAATGAATATTTGAATTGCTTTAGAGTTTTTCGAGACGCTTTCATGGTCTCGATCAATTGTATTGATGCCAAAGTATGGCTTTTATTTGTGTTTTAGACCGAACCGTTTCCGCCGCCTACGTTCCCCTCATTTTGAGGAGCTCAGTCTTCGTAGTTCAACCCGGTGAACTCTTTTTTTTTTGTTTTTTTTTTTTTGTTGTTTTTTTTTTTTTTTGCAACCCCCGTTTTTTACCTAGGCCGCCCTTTTCGGGTTTCTAACCTAGTTGGGTATTACTCTTTTAGCACTTTTTTTTTTTCTGTTTTTTTTTTGTTTGTTTTTTTTTTTTTTTGTTTTTTTTTTTTTGTTTGGTGCAACCCTGTTTTTTTACCTAGGCCGCCCTTTTCGGGTTTCTAACCTAGTTGGGTATTACTCTTTTAGCACTCTTTTTTTTTGTTTTTCTTCTCTTTTTTTTTACGCGTAGTATCTGCGCAGCTTGTCACCATTCACTGGGTGTACAAAGGGATTCCCGTCGAGGTCTGCAAGTTGCATGGCTCCTCCGGAGAAGATCTTCTGGACGACATATGGCCCGACCCATACATGCTCCCATTTGCCGAGGGGGTTGATACGGACTGGGGGCTTTTCTTTCAAAACGAGATCACCTTGTCGGATCTCCCGATGCTTTACTTTCTTGTCGAAGGCTCTAGCCATTCTTCTTTGGTAGGCCCGGATGTGTTCCATGGCCTTCAATCGGCGTTCGTCTAGTAGGGCCAATTCGTCATGGCGACTCGAGCCATTCGACCTCGTTGATCCGGCTTTCCAGCAGCAGATACTGAGCGAGGGATCTCTAGCTCGATTGGGAGTACGGCTTCCATTCCGTATGTGAGGGCAAAGGGTGTTTCCCAGCTTGTCGTTCGACCGATGTCTCGTAGCCCCGCAGTGCCAGTGTAACTTCTCGCCAATCTCTCGCCTCGGGATGCCCATTTTCCGGATGATATTTTCCAGAGTCTTGTTTGTCGCTTCGACGGCTCCGTTGGTTTGGGGCCCGTAGGGAGATGACTTGTGATGGGTTATTCGGAATTCCGCCAAGATAGCTTTTCACATTCCCCTTCGAAGTGGGATCCATTATCTGAGATGATTTCGGCTGGCAACCCGTATCTGCACATGATGTTTTCTTTGATGAAGAGGGCAACTTTCCTTGAATTGAGGATTTTGCAGAGCATCCTTTCCGATCACCAATCTGCGTCTCTTTAGGCTCTTTCGCAGTTCCCAAATTCACACTCGTCAAAATCTCTTCGGCAGCTTGGGCTCGATTTTTCTCTTTCCGGACAACCTGCTTAAAGATATTTTTTTTTTGTTGTTTGATTTTTTTTTTATGTGTCTGCTTCTTTATCTAATGAATTATTATTAAATTTTTTTAATTAATTCATCATTAGTTAAAGTGGCAATCAAGGGATACTCAGAAAGGTTCGTCATTTCATTGAAAACGAAAGGGAATACAGCTTGCTGCGCACTCGTAGTCTTCAGCGTAAGGCCGTCTGACGACCCTAGAGACTCCGATCTTAACAAAGAGAGACTGGGAGGACTTGTCCTAGATTGACACAAAGTGGACGGGAACCAATCCAAGCTTGGTGATCATTTCCTCCTTGGTCGCGGACGGCCCGAGAGGTTTTCCCAATTCTTCGCCGGCATTGCCGTTGGTGGCCTCATGGCTCGGGAACTGTGGCTGTTTTTGTTTTCCTTTCTCAATTGCCGCTATCATCTCTTGGACCGAGCCGAGATCAATCAGTCCGGCACTGACTTCTTCTTCGAACAATTGCCGCATAACCGCACCATCCCAATCATCTCGAGGGAAATTCCGTGGCCTTAGCTTTTGGCACCGTCACACGAATTCTTTCGGATCTTCCTGGGCGTAGGAATAGTGGTTGTGAGCTTCTCGAACCTGCTCCACCTGTGTCGCACGCCCGAAGGTATACTCACTCTTCATGGTAATGGTAGCCCTGTGTATCTTGGGTAGGTCCAGGAACATTCTACGGACCGTGGTTAGCCTTGGTTCCTCCGAACTTGTTGAGGCTATCCTCGTAGCTTTAGCCATCCCGCCGTAGGAGTGGGCTCTGTGATGTTTCCCCGGTTGTGTGGGACCCTTTACAAAGTAGTCACCAAATTAGGATTGAAAGAGAGAGATTTAGGGTTGTCGACCGGGACCTTTCCCGTGGCAGCCTTCAAATCTTTTTCCTTTCGCAGTTGTCCACCGAGGAGGCCTCATATCCTGTGCCGTGGCGAGTATTCTCGTCCTTTCACCTCGATGAGTTTGTGAGTTCCTTGTTGGTGCTTTCCCTGCATCGAGGCCAGGTAGATAGCTCATTTTTCTCATCATTTTCAAGACCGGTGGGATTTTATCCCGAGTGACCGTCGATCTATGTTGCACACTTGGGCCTCGGGAGGCTCGACCGTGAAGCCCGTTAGCATGTGACCTTCCTCGTCATGTTTGATTTCCGTAATAGGTATTCCGCCCGTATCTGTGCCCTCTAAAGTGACTAAATCTTCGTAAATGGTCGTCGATCCCCATTCGAGACGAATTTCACACACCGGTGGAGGCTTGAGGCGACCCTTTGACTTGGTGCACCCAAGGTCTTCAAAGCAGGCATTGAAAGTAATCGGGATGTCGATAACCCGGAATTCCACAGTATCAATTTCGTCCAAACCAGAGGTCTAAAGTAGCAACTCCGAGGACTGCCGGGATGTTGAGTCGTAAGCTTTGATCGTGAGAGAAGAAGGCTTCAAGTCTGTAGTCTTGATATCAAGCAAGCTCATGATCTTTGCCGGGAGAATATTCATTCCGGACCCGTTATCAACCAGGACCCGAGGGAGGCGTCGTTCATCCAATTGGACTGTGATGAAGAGAGGCTCGTTATGGTCAGCCCCAAATTGGGGGAGGTCGAGATCGGTGAAAGTGATTATGTTCCCGTAGTGGATGTTTCCAATCAGCTGTACCACGTCATCGGGAGTAGCATCAATAGGGACTAGAGCGCGAGCTGTGCTTTCTTCCACTTCACTTATGGGGATAGGACGAAGTGAGTAGAGACCAGAGGGAAATGTTGGCCTGTGTTTGCTTCAACTGGATGAGCACGGATCCTCTTTTTCGGGATCCTGGAGTTTCACTGCCTTAGCATAGGGGCGGCGATCTTCTTTCGGTGTTTGATCTCGTGGCCTTCTTATCTCGCCTTGGGATTTCCTTGGAAAATCTCGCCTGCAGCGGGTCAACAGATTAACTTCCTCATCGGGTCCGTCTCTTGACCGGATTTCTTCAATGCTACTACTAGGTCAATGGGGAGCCCTTTTGGCTATTGGCCACCGGCCTCGACGGAGTCTAGTGACAGCGAGGGCCGAGCTGCATCCGGCTCCTTCCCGGGCGGCCCTTATAACCGCTTCCCAAGTCACAAGCTTTGGGTTTGGGGTTGTGTTGTTGCCCCTCGTATGGCCCACATAGCTGTGGCGTCCTCCGATTCACTCTCATGGCCGGCCTTGCTCATAGTTATCATGCAACAAGAGTCGCTATTGTCGGGACTCGGCGGCTTTTCGATTTCATCCCCGGTATAGTGCAACCATTCTGATTCCCTTCGTAATACTCGTAGTTGGAGATGATTATAGCGTTCGTGTGGGAGGCGCATCCGGTATCATGCCGCTTTCTAGGACTTCTCTCGAAAGCCGACATACATTCTGGGAAGGTGACCTCTTCTTGGGTAACCCCGACAAGGAGTGTTACTTTGTTCGGGGTGGATTTGATCTAACCATGGTTATCTTCTCATTTGGGCGGATGGGAGTTAATTTTCCTCTTTCGATCGATCTTCGACTATCATCCCGGATCGACACCCGAAAACCCTTTCCCCAAAGCATGGTAGGCAAGTGTTGAATTCTAAGACATCCACGTGCTCGTATCCATGAAACTTCATGGCCTTCATGTCCTCGGCCTCATATTCGTCTTCCGAAGTTTCTTCGTCGTCGCTTGCCGATAACCAACCATTGTGCCGGCTCCCATGGGCTCATTTCTCGGCATGATTGTTCCAGATTATTTCCGGATCGGGGCCTCGCTTGACTCTTCACTCTCGTCATCATCATCATCATCGCTGTCATCGGAATCTTCTTCCCATACTACCGGGATTTCGCCGAGAGGGAACGCCGATCAAACCCGTTGGGGAATATGGGTGTGTGCAACCGCAAATTGTCATACGTTCCCATTCCCTGAAGTGGCAATTGTGACTCACCTTCTCCTCCCGTAAATTGCGGGGGAAGAGTGAGAGGGGGTGGCACGTATTTGACACTGTGTAGGATATAGAAGGAATCCTCCTCTTCCGATTCTTCACTGTTCTGGATCATATTCGGGCTCTCCCAAAGCCAATTTGCGTAAGTGTACTAGCTCCGCATGCTCTTCGGCCTCTTTGGCCGATAAGCCCCAAGACAGCGCCCGCCGAAAGCTTTCTCGCTCAATCTCTTCTCGATTGTTCTAACCATCTTGTGTAAATGGTTCTTTCATGTTCGAGCGGAATGCCCCAGCTTCTTCTGCATCGGTTTTCCCTTTATCCGAGAAATAGCGGGCCTCGTATTCTTGCAAGGAGTCTCCGACATGAGACCAAGATGGGTTGATTCGTTCGATATCCTCAAGGCCGAGGGGAATCCGAATTCAGATCCTCAACGAGGTTGGCCACGGGTATTTGGGGACCTTCATCAAGCATCTTCATGGGCGTGCGAAGATTCTCCGCATTCAATCATATTCACTCGATTATGGTTCCTCGCGCCGGATTTTTGATCGTGTTAGGCCCTTCTGTGGCCTTCCAACTTTCCTTGCTCTATTAGCCCCCGAATTGCCTTTTTCGTAGTAAAGCAAATTGGGCCGATGTCCGTGAGCTTGATGAAAAGCACAATACTTTGTAGTATCCACGGGAGCATTCGGATTTCGGGTTGGAAATTCTCCAAAGGCCGCAAAGAAGCCTTCTTTCACCACCCCCTAAAGATGTCATTCAGAGGCATTCCAAAGTTTTCGAGATTCATGACCCGTGGTCCGGGCTCCTACTTCGGTTTCTCGGGAGCAAAAGGAGTCGTGTTGTTACATTCCCGTCCCGCATAGTTAATCATCTCTTTGCCTTTAGCAGAGCAGTGGGCAAAGCTGTTTGCAGGAGGAGCCCGATATCTCGTAGGCGTGTGCAAAGTGCTGGCCGATTGACAGGCCTTTTCAAACTTAGCCGCAGAGTTAACCATGGCCCGTAAGTCTCGAGTATGGGAAGTGACCGAGGGAGGCTCTCGATGTGGTTTCAAGCATGACCGGAAGATGTCCATTGTTCCTCTTCGGAAGGAGGGATGGCCATTTCACCGAAGTTTCGCATTCCACCGCTTGTAAAAGTCCCCAACATTCTCATCAGACGCCGCACCGTTGTTTGTAGGTCAACCCTATTTGTTTCCCATTCCAAGTTGGCCTTATATTTTTCTCGTGAAGGCATTGGTAATCTGGTCCCATGTAGCCCCGGCTTCGTGTTTCAAACTAAGAACCACTTTAAGGCACCGGACTTCAAGGATAGATCAAATAGTCACCAACCGCCGATTGGTACATCCTTTCGCTTTCATTGCCGTGGTATATGTGTCCAAATGGGTTTTCGGACATGCGGTCCCATCAAAGAGATCCAGATTAGGCATCACGAATTTGTGGGGCAGAGGAACAATGGAGTCCGGGTCCGTAGGCCTAAGGCGCGTACTGCGCCGCCCGCCGACCGCGCTTTCATTTCCTCGTGTTGTTCCATGAACCAGCCGATGAGGGTCTTGTGGCGGAACCATGGCATTCAAGCTAGTGGCCGAGCTAGAGAGAGGAGCTACCACCGGAGGCAGATCGTGGAGGGAACGGCCGATCCGGACGTAGGTGAAAACCCGTCCCGGGCCGAGTTACCCTGGGAGCATGAGTAGGAGCTCGAGCAAAAGGATAGAACTCATAAGCGGCTTGCCGTTGATTTTCAACCGGCAAAGTAGGTGGAGGCAGCCCCGATGTAGCCTGGGATAACTTGGATTTCCAGAGCGGGGCCCGTAAAGTAGGCTTGAGTGCGCCTGGCCGTCCTGATTGTTGAATTGCATGGCCGCCCAGGCGAAGGTGTGTAACCCGGGGGTACTGCGGTCCCGGTGATTCGGATGACACCGGATGGAGGCTTGGTAACCCATAGAAGTCTCGAGTGAGGAATGGATTTGTGTGAGGAGCAAATTAACTAGTACTGCTCCGAGGAGGGGCTCGACCGTGCGCCCGTAACCAAGTTGTGGCGGCATTCCGAACCGTGGCCGTTGCCGCGAAGGTCCGGATTGATCGGTTCCGAACCGAGGCGGGATCCCGATTAGCCGTGGCATTCCGAGATAGCCCCAACCATGAGAAGACATTCCGTACCGATTTTGCCCCCACCGATTTGTGCCGCCGGCCGCATGGATCCGGTGGTCTCGTGGTTTGGGAGCCGGGCCGACCCGAAAATCGAGGAGCATGGGTTCTCGGTAGTGGCACCATAGAGGTGGGTGGCGGCATCCCCGGTGTAATCGTGGCGACCGAGAGTGGGGTTGGCATCCTCGTCTTCTTCCACGGTGAAGGTGCCATCCGGATTGAGGCCGGCGGCCGACCGTGACTCTTAATAGCCTCCATAAGGCCGTTTAGCCGTGCTTCCCGTCGTAACCTCATCTCGTTCGCTAACCGATTCCACCGTTGCTCGTCTCGAGGGGTCCCGGGAGGCGGAGTGACGTTATCCCCATCATTACCTACTGATGCGTACATTCTCAAACCCGAGTCGGAACAAACGGCGAAGCCGACGACGCGCTGACTCTTCCTAACCGATCAAACTATGACCTGTGCCCGAAACCAAGCTTTGTGCGGAGTCATGGGAAAGGACACGAAGGTTCGTATGTCCTGGGAATGGAAGGAGGGTAGGTGTTGGGCTTTAGGCTCATGCAACATGCGCTATTTGTTCACTTTTACTTAAAACATGTTTTATTAACCTAATCGGTTGGAAAAGATTGCTCTTCTTTTTCGCAAACTACTCGGGATTCTGGATCAGCTGGCCCCGTCACTACGCCTATAAGCCCCTCGTATTCCACCCGTATTTCGACCTCCCAGGTGGACAAATGCCCTGGCGAGGGTCCTATAGGGCAAGCGGGTCCCACCGACCGAAAGAAAAACGATCCTAAAAGTCCTGCGGGTAATCGAGTCTTAACGAGCATTCGATGTAAATTACGACAAAGCCGACGTCAAAAGTCAAGATCATGTCCGAGGGCTCGACGAAAAGTCGGCATGATTTGACCGATAAATGTCCACGATTGATCTTGACTTGTCGTCGCTAAGCCGTAATTAGGCATGGAATATTCATTAATCCTTGATGACTCGGCGTCAATGCCGGGAGTCAGCCGTATAATTTGTGCCGCCGAGCCGAAGTCAAGGCGCCGGCCAATATCTGTCAAAGTCTCGCGGCGGAAAACCGCGTAACTTCGACCGATTAGGGTCCCCGAAAGATATTGAGCTCGGTATGCCGACAAAGGCTTGAAAGGAAAGGTCTATACACGGACAGGCATGACACGTACTGCACTAAAAACCAACCGGGTCTCTGACAAAGTGTGTCACTGACAAGTGCATGGTCGACACGAGGCTCCATGGGATGTTTGGGTAGTCCCGTGCTCATCCGAGAGGCGTAATAAGACCAAACGGACCGCGACAAGGATTTCCCCGGTTAAGGACGTAATGTGCAAAGGTACGGTCACGTGCGCGTAGTGTGCAAGCAATCTATATTCTTTTTCTGAGTAAAATAGAGATTTTTTTATGTGTCTTAAAAATATGATGCATGATTTTTTTTTTTGAAAATTTTCTTCTTTCTTTTTTTCTTTTTTTTTGAAAATCTTTTTTTTTTGAATTTTTTTTTTGAAATTTTTAATGAGCGCATAAGCACGTAAGCACGAAAATTCCGACGCTAGGGACATTATTCCGACAAATAAAATTTTGACTTTCTCCGAGGCGGCCAAAACAACATGAAAACTGTGCAAAAATCAACACACACACAAAAATGATTTTCAAAGCCGGGACGGAAGCTTGACCCTCAAAAGCTTTTTTTTTTGAAAACGGTGATACCGGTACGTGGGATTGTTAGACCACACTTTATCCCCGACTCGTGTTAGGAGGCGATAACGGGAAGTTTAATGGTTTCCACCAATATACCAAATATCATTTTTTTTTTTTAGAAAAAGCTTATTTAGTCCCCAGCGGAGTCGCCACTGTGATGATGTGTGATTGTATCGAAAATTTTCCCATTTTTGTTTGAAAAAATCAACGAAACGGAGTCGCCACGCCATTTTAATTTTGAGGGCCAAAACTTTGAAAAAAGCCCGAGATTAGAGATTTAGTTTCGGAGGTCATGTTACACGCCGGGAAGGACATTAGTGTGCACCCGGAATGCCTCGTAAAACGAGTCTTCCAAGCTGAAAATCATTTGTGTGTGTGTGTGTGTGTGTGTTTTGGCCAAAATACTTTGAAACTCAGAAAAGTAAAAATAGGGATATCTTTTCAAGACTTTAAACTGATCCCATGATTTTTTGGAAGATTTTTGGATTGAGATTTGGTACTCAAAAGACCTTTTGAAGTTGAGAGCCATTTCTGCCAGAATGAAACAGGCAGTGGACCTTTGATTTTGAAATGTATTCAAGGGTCTTAAAATTTCATAATCTGGATAAACTCAGAGAATGAAAGTTGTTCTAGACACCTTAAATAAGGTTTTTAAAGTGAAGGAATTTTCCATTTTGGAGAAGATTTGAGGGGTCAAAACCTTCTGGAAACCTCAGATATGAGATCTGGATTCCCAGAAGCTGATGAACTAGCCTCTGAAAGAAAATTTGAAAAGAGGAGTTTTACTCACCCAAAAAATAAAGTAAAAATATTTCTGGAAAGCTCTGGATGTTGGCTACAAAAAGTGTTTTGTAGTCAACACCAAATTCCAAGTTCATCTGTGTCCAAAAATTAAGACAATGGACTGAGGTCTGGGAAAATTGCTACTGGACAGCAACTTCTCAAGAAAGAAAATGTGAATTTAAGGGGGGTTTTGCATCCATGCTTGTCCCCATTTCCCTAGGTTTTGGTTAGTGATCACTAGACATTTTAGTGGTGAATCAACTATACCAAACCATCCTTGGGGTACATTAGGACTAAGCATTTCATTTGCTTGGGAAGGGGATTTTTATCCTTTGAAAATGAGATTTTATGCTTGAAAATGGTTTTTAGGGTTTTGAAAATGAGTTTTCTTTGCAAGAAAGTAAGAGAACTTGAAAATAATGTTGATCTTTGTAGAAGATCATCCATGGAGATGGTCTTCCATGGTGATCTTCTTAGATCTAAAGCAAGAAGATGAAGGAACTACATTTTGTAGTTTGAAGATGCATGCATGGATGAGATTTAGGGTTAGGAGAAGGAGGGTTTACCAATCTTCCTTGTGTTCTTGAGTGTTTGGCTTGAGTGTATGAGTGTTTAGGGCTTTAATATGAGAGTGAGTGGATGAGTATGAATTGGGAAAGATTGGAGAGAAAATGGTGACAATTCAAGTGAATTCTCACTGTTTTCTCTCTATATTTCGCCAGAAGTTCGGTGCAAAATGTGTTGTGGCTCCTTATTTTTGTGACTGGAGGGCTCAATTTATAGCCCTCTGGAAATGACAAACTCATCCGCGCGGACAAGACCCTGCAGCGTGCACTGTTCATTAATTACAGCTCCAGCTTTGGACAAGAGGAATATTTCTTTTTGAAATTCAAATTAGGCAGCCAGTTTATGTTTCCAGCATTTCTATTTATGGTTTTCTTCTTTTGTTTTTCTTTTTTGAGATTCTTTTTAAGGTTTAACCTTAAATAACAATGCCCATTTTACCCTCACTTTGTTAGAAAGGTTAGGATTGTTAGGAATTGTTAGAAATGTTATAACTTTCGTTAATTTTCTAACGAAAATTCTAACAAGCTCAAATTGGAGCACTTACACACACAGCTATCAAAATCCGTCCATCTTTGATCAAGAAAGATGGAGCAAATAAGTTCTTGTCAGTTTGAGCAAAGGATTTTCTGTTTAATAAGAGTTTTTCCAGTTTGACTGTCCTCTTCTCTCTAAGAATCTGAAACATCACAGCCATGTTCTTGTCTGTGTCTGTTTTCTCTTACTGGTGGTATACGGTCACAAGTAAAAACAAGGTAACAGTATAACACCAGTGAAGAGAAAACAGAACTTTCCTCCAATTTTTTTAATCTCCACCTTCCATTTACCCAAGATCCTGATTGCAGAATCTTCCTCATGAGCATGAAAGCTGGCGGTGTTGCTCTCAATCTCATGGTTGCTTCGCAAAACATGCAAAGCAACCGTGAGATTGAGGGCAACACCGCCAGCTTTCAAGCTCATGAGGAAGATTCCGCAATCAGGATCTTGGGTAAATGGAAGGTGGAGATTGAAAAAATTGGAGGGAAGCTCTGTTTTCTCTTCACTGGTGTTATACTGTTACCTTGTTTTTACTTGTGACCGTATACCACCAGTGAAGAGTAAAACAGGCACTGACAAGAACATGGCTGTGATGTTTGAGATCCTTAGAGAGGAGGACAGTGAAACTGAAAAAACCTATATTAAACAGAAAATCCTTTGCTCAAACAGTCGAGAACTTGTTTGCTCTGTCTTTCTTGGTCTAAGCTGAGATAGGGTTTTGATTGTTGTGGATGATAACGACTCTCATCTTGTTTATTGATCAAAATTATGCATGTTATGGTAATGAATAAAAATTATGCACGATTATATGATTTGTAAATATCATTATTGTCTATTAAAATTGCTTGATTTTCGATTATAAAGCAAGTAGACAAAGTGATATTTGCAATTCATACGTGTATTTCGACGGGATAGAAACCGACCCCAATTCTAAAACCTAATGGACATGAATTGTCCTTTCACCCTAGAGAATGATATACTTAACAACAAAGAATTAAATATTAATATTTAAAATTATTCACATCCTAAATGAAGTGTCTTTTTATTTGTATATATATTGATATATTGTTTTTATTTGTATATATAATATACTAGTTTAGATATGCTCGGGTTCGAGGTGGCAATCGCTCAAAGAGAGGCAAGGTTGCAAAAGGGTTTTGTCCATCGTCTTGTTTCTCCAAGGACTCGGAGGGAGGGGCTCTACGTCCGGTTCAGGACGTAGCGATGATGATTCGAGCAAACAAGGTAATGTAAGCTCTAGTGCTCCAAAGGAGTGAACCATCCTGACGGTTAACTTGGACGTAATTATTAATGAGGATGGAAAATGGAAATATCTATCTCTCCCAGCGGCCGGTAAGTATTATTTAATTGTAAATGTCATATATATAATGTTTACATTTTATTATTGTCTTTTTATTTGTATATATATTGATATATTGTTTTTCAATTAATATCTTATAGGTTTATACATGGTGGTTGTCGAGATCCCGCTAGATGGTTTGGGGATTTGTTCGAAGGTATAATTTTGAGAAATTTTATCCCACCCCGAAGTCAATATCAAAAGAGGTACGCTTATCCCGTATAGCCAGCTTCGGGTAAAATTACTTAATTTTCTCTTTCCTCTTGTAAAGTGCCTGTAGAGATCTATTCCTTGAGTTTGATTCAACTACTTTTATTACTAAGCTGTACGCTCGGGAAAGTGTACGCTACATGAGAGGAAAGTGGCTAATCAATGGTTTGCCTCCCAAATGACTTCTCTTCCGCCAGCTGCGTGGGAGAAGTGGGAAGCCTATTGAGGAATGAGAAATTTCAAAAAAGTTTAGAAATTGCAAAGAAGAATAGGAACTCACAAGAAGGGGCAAGGGAGTGTGCACACCGGAGGATCAATTAACCTCAGCGAGACTTGGTCCGTAATGGTAAACTTTTCTATTACTTTATTATCCGCTTTGTAAATTAAGCAATACTTTATTTGATTCATATATTGTTATTATTCTCCAAATTTTTTAAAGTTTTAATTTTTTTATATGTTAAGATTAAGAAACATGGAGATTGACCAGTGAGGTCCGATGCCGTCGTTGTATTTCCGGCTACTCATACTTACTTGAGGTCCGCGATGGCTCCTAGGGCCACAATGGGTCAATCCTTATTACCTGCACTTTTTGTAAGTGTTAATAGTATTTTCTATTAGGTAAATTATATATTTTCTATTAGTAAATAATAAATTATTTAGTTGAAGAAATATTATTTTCTACCATAAGTGTATAATGTATTTTTTTTTTTTTTTTTCGTAAAGATGTATGATAAAGTGCCGGTGAGGAGGCTATTCAAGAAGGAAGTTTGGCTCCCGAGAGCACCGAATTCGCCGCCTTTCGTGGAAAGCTTTGGGCGCCTATTATCCTTCTCAAAAGCAAGCAACCGTAAGGGCGAGATCGCTTTTGCCACTGGATTCTCGAGGACATGGTGCTGGGGTATTTTAACATGCCATTCCAGCAGCCCTTACTACACACATCACTTCTACCATCTTCTTCCTCCGCTAAGGCAGGTCAGTCACGCGTGAATCAAGAAGCGTTTGATGATCGGGTCAACAGAGAGGTCGAGAGGCCGAGCGAGTAGATCCAGAGCCAGTGGTGGAGTGCTCCGGTGTGGAGGCCCGGGAGTGGAGGCTCCCGGTGGAGACCTCAGTCTTTACGATGCACTCCAAAGTGCGAGGTCTCAGTGCTGCTAGGTATAGATTGGCTCATAGCCACTTTGACCGGCTGTGCAACAATCACTTGGCTACCCATGAATTTGCAATCACGGCCACACCCACATTACCCACGTAATAGCGGTAACGCTTCACGAGTCGATTGATCAATACCTTTAAGGCAAGTGCCTGCGGTGGTAGCGGCGATGGTAGCGTGTAGCGTAATGCAACGTTCGTGGTCCTGGTCATGGTCTGATTGACATTCATTTTATTTGGCCGACATGTGAATGTGAAACAAATATATTTTGCTTTCCCTTTCCCTTTCCCTTCCCTTTTCCCCAAATAAAACAAATTTTCCTTTCCCCTTTTCCCCTTTCCCTTTCCCCCTCTTCCCCTTTTCCCTCTTTCCCTTTCCCCTTTTCCCCTTTCCCCTTTCCCCCTTTCCCCTTTTCCCCTTCTCCTGCTTTTAGCGTTGTTTGATACAGTTTCAGCTTATCTGATGTTTGTCAGATGCTTTGACATGTTTGTACGTTGTTTGTGTATTATTTTATGTTGGGATTTGTTTAAACAGTTTGGACAGTTTACATGGCGATTACATAATAAAATAGATTTTTTTTTTAAAATCAAGTTTAGACACGACTTTCGGATATTTCCGTCATAAAGCAATTAAAAAATAAATAATTCTAAATTTCGGGCGTATGGAAATATCCGCTCAGAAAAATAATAAAAAATTAAATAATAAAACTCATTACCGACTTGATATATCCGTCTGATTCTTGGTATTAGATTTCCTGACGGGTATATCCGACGGTAAATTTTATGTCATTACCGATCTGTTATAACCGTCATTGTAATGGGTTTTATTTATTTATTTTTTTTAATATTTACCGACTGGATCATTTCATCTGTAAACTCCGGCTATTGTCTCTTGTTAACGTCTGGGCCGGCGTTATTTCCTCGTCACTCGGACGATTTCCGGCGGAATTTTAGATTTTCCTGGGCGGACAATCTGTGAAATACCGGCGGAACTGGTCCGCTTCAGGTATTACAAACTAATTATTTCCGACGGAACCCGACGGATCGCATTGGGCGCTCGGTAATAACCATTTCCGCCGACGGAAGCGGATTTACCGACCTGGAAATTTCCGCGGCTAAAAGGCCCTCGTTTCTAGTAAGCGAAAAGGTGTCTCCTTTGGTCCGGCACGTTTTATCCATGGGAGACTTGTGTCCGCTGTGCACCTCAAGACACTATTTCCATGAGGGGACGCAATAAGTCTTAAGGAGACCGATTCTTCGTAGTTCGTGCACAACAAACCAATCGTTCTTGTCGATTTGTTTTTTCAAATTTATTCTGGTTTATATTTCTATTTTTACTTTCAGAATTCTTTCTTTACTTATTTGGTAATTTCTGCCAACAAGAAGATGAAGATTATATATATACACACACAAACTTGCACTCTTTTTCTAAATAGAAAATGAATATTCACGTTGCTGCGTTGCTCCGTTCGTCCCACCCTATAAAAGGCTTAAAAGTGATCCCGCGTAACGAAAATTAAAAAAAATCGTATGTGTTAGTGATTATAAAAAGTGAGATAGATGTGAGATTGTGAGATATGAAATGATAAATAGATAGTTATTGTGATTATGGCAACTTGGGTCGCATAATTAATAAATAAGTATTAAAATATTTTTAATTAATTGAGAGTATCTTTTCAAGTTCAAGTGTACCACCCAAACTGAAAATTTGTGTTTTACAAATGAAACCGAGGGAGTATATTTTAGTTACATTGTTCATGAAGCTCATCATTACAATAACCTATTAAAAGACTCAGTAGGTCAATAATTGAATAAATAAATATAGGGATTTCAATTAATCAAATGCCCACTGCATAATATGTGAATTTTTTCAAAAATAGCTTTTTAAAAATTTATATACCAAAATAACATTTACAAAAACTTATATACCAAACTAGCACTTTTCACTCTCTGAATCTTGAAAATCTGGTAATTCCGTATAAGGGCGAATCGGAATTACCAATTCCGAAATTCAATTTTTTTTTTTTTTTTAAAACCGGTTAAATGGAAAGCTGACTCGCTCTATCAGCCGGGCGACCGCACCAGTATGGGATCCGCAATTATCAATTCCGCAATCCCTTTTATTTCTTTTTTATTTAACTCTTCTCTTCTTTCTTTCTTTATATATATATATATATATATATATATATATATTTATATATATATATATATATATATATATATATATATATACTCCCTCCGTCTGTGTACCCAACTAACACTGTCGTTGGAAATTATATAAATATGATATTTTAATAAAATGTTGTGAGTGTAAAAGAATAAGTGGAGAGACATGAGTAAGGTAACAATAATTATAATGGTGTTGTGGATTAAATAATGCAGGAGAGAGAACGAGCGGGTAGGGTGAATCATCTATTTATAGTAATATAAAGATTTCCTTTTTGCAGCTGCTGACATCTATGCGGGATGCCCAAAAATAAAAGTGTGCGGATATTAGTGAAGGACCCTAGGGAGTATACAGACATATATATTATATATATACTCCCTCCGTCTATAATAGCTTCCCTTTTGCCATTTCTGTCCCGCTAATAACTTTTCACTTTCCTTTTTTGGCAAAGGAATCTTTACTATTTCCTCCACTCAATTACTTCTCTTGGGCCTCCTCCATGTTCCATTTTAATACTCACAACACTCATTATAATTTTTGACTATTCCTCTCCGTAATCTATTCTCTCTCCTATTTTCAATCAACACTCACAACATCTTGTACTTCTTCTTTCTACTTCTTATTTGCGTGTACAATTAAAGGTTTGGGAAGCCTCACCGGGATTGGAGGGAGTATTATATATATATATATATATATATATATATATATATATATATATATATATATATATATATATATAAAATAATAAATTAGAAACGTGTTTAGTAGGTCTCAGTAAAGTGAATAAATGAGAGTGAGTTATTTAGGTTCAGTAAGAATAAGATTAGAATATGTGGGAACAAACATTCATGGTGTAAAAAATAAACTTCACCTTGCCTTTAAAATATTCATTTTAGCCTTTTCATATGATTTTTTTGGAGGCAAATGAAATTCTTTATTAATTACTTCTTTAGGTCTTTTTATTGTTTATTTTTATGCTAGGGAATTATTCCATGAAGATTTTTGATGAGCAATATACGTGATTTAATTCTATTTACAAATGAAAGTTAAAAATATTGTAAGGTTTAATTTTTTAAAAAAAATTGAAAAATTAAATACAATATTTTTTAATCAAAAATTTCATGAGGCTTTCACATAAAAATGGAACAAGTAAAAGGCCCAAGAGAAGTAATTGATTTAAGGAAAAAGTCAATCTGCCTCCAAAAAATTCATGAGGAGTTCAAATGAAATTTTTGGAGGCAGCTAAAATTTTGTTTTTCCCCACCATCTCTAAATTCAAATGTTTTTTGTGTTTCCTAAGCATAGGTATGCATCCTAGTAATTTTCTAAATCTTTCTTCTTCTAGAAATAGATGATTCATCTTCATTGTTTTTCAAGTTCCTTTGGGATCTTTCTCTAGTGAGAGGACTTTTAAGGGGACTTCCTC